>PVIU01001825.1:140043-194415 GCA_004026605.1 Ondatra zibethicus
TTTGTCCTGGCTTTGAGTCCTAGGTTGTGAAGGGCTGGCAGGGGTGTGCAGGTGTGTAAACATGTGTGGAAATTTCAAGGAATTACAGCAAACAAATCAGGTGTGGGAAAATTGGCATTGGATAAACTTACCCAGTTCTTAAAAAAAAGGAAAAAGATCTTATTATCTACCCTCTGTGGACATAATGTCAACTTACATGAAGAGGTTATGAAAATTATTAATTTTTAAATACTTAAGAAAGAGGCAGCCCTCAGGAGGCATCATCGATTGCTTATTAAAAATTGAGCCCCCAGGGATTTCCGTGCAAAACAACATATTTGAGTATCATTATACCAAAATTGGTATCAAAGTAAGGACTTTAGGGAGAAGGAAAAGAATAGGTCTGTTTCACTTACAGACACAGATGCAAACACATTAAAACATCAGCAAATAAAACACCAAAATGATTCTAAAACAATTTCACACACTTAAATTAGAGTTATCTTGGGTATTTGGAAAGTCTAATACTAGAAAATTGTGAATGTGCTCACCGAATGAGGTGTCTAAAACAGAAACCACCTCCTTATGTCAACAGGTATAATGTGTCTTTGATGAGTTTGGTAGAGTTGCACTAACATAATTTTCAACATTAGGCACAAAGACAATTTCCTTGACAATAAAAAAAACCAACCAACCAAAAAAAAACCAAAACAGAACACCAGCTAACAGGATAGGTATTGTAAAATGCTAGGATGTGGTGCTTCTTAGGCTGGCTCTCCCTAAGGAGGAGCTTTGGAATATCCCTCAGTTTGGAGCTCCCCCTGACCCCTGGCTCTGCACCTCGGCTGAGTGGGGGGTTCCTTGTTGTTTGGTCCCTATGATCTTAGAAGCTATGCCTTTTCATCTCACATTCAAATTAACCCATAGTTCTTATCTATGCTTTGCCACGTGGCTTGGTGCCTTTTCTCAGCATGGCGTACTCATCTTGTTTCTCTCTGTGTTCTCGCTGCTCCTCCTGCTCTGCCCTCCTTCCTCCCACCATTCTCAGTTTGGCTCTTCTGCCTAACCTTATCTTGTTCAGCTATTGGCCAGTCAACTTTTTATTAAACCAATCACAGTGACATATATTCACACAGTGTAGAGGAATATTCCACAGCTAGGACTCTGAGGTTCTGTGACCCCCAAGGTGCTGGGACTCCAAGGTGCTAGGATATTTCTTGCCTTCTCTTCTGTTCCTGACCTCCTAACCCCTGTCTGTATTATGCGCAGGTCTCCAGCAGCCTTCTTGATCCTTGAGTTCCCAAAGAAAAGCATTCGGGCAGGACACAATAATGGGTCAAACATGCAAGAGTTTAAATAAAGCAAGCAGGGAAGCAAGAATACACCCTTTAGAAATAGTACAGGCTAAGCTAAGGCATGGGATCTTTTTTTTTTCTTTTTCTTTTCCTTTTTTTTTTCCCTGAGACAGGGTTTTTCTGTGTTGCTTTGGAGCCAGTCCTGGAACTAGCTCTGTAGACCCAGGCTGGCCTCGAACTCACAGAGATCCACCTGCCTCTGCCTCCCGAGTGCTGGGATTAAAGGTGTGTGCAACCACCACCTGGCAGGTATGGGATCTTATACTTCCATTGTCCCTTCTCCTGTGCCACCTCCAGAATAGGTGTTTCCAAGAAAGGGCCATTCTTTGCTCAGAAACCCACTGGACCTAAAATTTAATCTAAGTATATATAAAAGATGCACAAACAAATAAAGGGATTTAAGTACCCCTAAAGCAGAACAGTAAACTAAGAAAAATTGGGTAACAGCATTCTGGGCAAGCTCTGTTAAGTGTGAAGAAGCCTTGATGGTGGTCTTATATAATCTCGCTAGTGTTGACCACATCATTTATTCTTCTTTACATCCTATTTTTGGAGTCCTGATCAGGCTCATCTAGAGTTAACCACTATCACTATCTTTATATACATTTTTGATCGTTTACTCTTTTTATTTTTGTGTGTGTATGTGTGATGGGTATGGATGGGTGGGTGCATGAATCACAGCATGCGTGTAGAGATCAGAGGGCAACTCATAGAGTTGGTTCTCTCCTGTATCTTCACATGGATTCCAGGGATTAACTCAGGTTTCCAGGCTTGCACAAGTGCCTTTACCTGCTGAGCCATCTTGGTGGCCCATATCTTTATATCCTGGTCAAAGTTGACCACTGCTGTTATCTTTACATCCTGTTTCAGGGTCCAGTTGAGGTAAACGTCACCACCTAGTATTTTGATTTCCTATTTTGAAGGGGCCTGTTGGCCAGTTGAAGAGCTAGCTTGTCTAACATCCCCATGGATGGCATCCCTGCCCCTCTCTACCTCCTAGGACTCTTGCATTCATGCCTGCACTCTGTCCTGTCCCCAGCCCGTGCTGCATCTGCCTTTGTTCTCAGTTCTGCTCCTCTTCTAGAATCTTCCTCAGCACTTCTGTGTTTGACTACCCACTCCAGTAGGGCCTTCCTAGCTGAGCCCTGCTGGAAAAAAGACCAGAGGTGCTAAAGATTGGCCAGCAGAACAGCTTCAGGGGCCATTCAGTGCCACCTTGTAGTCACTTGGCCTCTGAGCTCCCTTCATGGATAGCTAAACCTATACCACTGTCATCAAACCCTTTCCCTCACCATCACTCCCTTATCAAGCCACACGATACCCTGGGCTTGAACTGTTCCTCCTGCTGGGATGTTTCAGCACTCAGTGGGCCCTGAAATCACAGATACTGAACTCTGTGCATGTGTTTTTTCCATATACATACCTATGAAGAAATTTAATGTATAAATTAGCCACAGTAAAATGTTAACAATGAATAATAAACTAAACCACCTATAGTAACATATTGTAATGAAAGATTGTAATTTGGGACCATTATTAAGCAAAATAGACGTTATTTGAACACAAGTACTGTGATACCATGGTACCCTGGTAACCAAGATGGCTACCAAATGACTGTGGGTAGGTAATATATACAGTTTGCATTTGCTGGACAAAGGAATGGTTTGTGTCTTGGGTGAGACAGCACAGGACAAGGTCTCATATGCTACCCAGGATAGTGTACAATATAAAACTTATGAATTGTTTATTTCTGGGCTTTTTTATTTAATATTTTCAGACAGGAGAAACCGCTGCGGACTGAAACCAAGGCAGGTGAAGCCAGTGATGGGGTCCACAACCAGGTAGCCGGTTGTCTCTGTCATTTCTTGCACCTTTTGGAAGTTGCTTGATTACACTTCCCGTTTACTCGGGTAATATTATTTCCCTTCTCAGGTCTTTGATGGAATTGAAGACTAGATAGTCATAGTTACTCTCCTCTCATGACTTAACTAAGCCATTTTTAATATAATACTTAGACTCCTAAGGATAGGGTAGTTATTGAAACATTTAGCACATGTTTCTTGTTTGCTGGTTGTAATTCTAACTTTTATGTATATGTTCACCTTTTCTTTTCCCTGGACAATACTTGATCTTTGTTCTTATTATATATAGTTTTGTATTAGGCTTAGGACTTTCTTATTTAGACAAAAAGAGGAGGTGTTGTGGAAACTCCTGCAGCCAATAGCCTTTGAGCTACTGGCCCACTTTGGGCGTGGTCTCATGCGCTATAAGTGCAGACAAAAAGTATACATGGCCCTTTTGCCTGCTGGATTCAGTTCAGGTTCCCAGCTCATGCGGAGGACTATGGATCGCCACCCTTACTGTGAGTTTATCCCCAAATAATAAACCTTTGTTACACTCGATTCCGTACTATTGCGGAACTCTTTGGTGCTACTACAATTTGTGTATTTCCTTGACTTGTCTATGTTCTTGAGTCAGGGTTTCTTCATATCTCTGGTGCCTGACCGAGCACATGGTGTCTTCCACTGTTCAACATTGCTGTTGAGGTATTAATAGCAGGTCACAGTGGGTCAGTAGGGTATGTGGCCAACCAGGGGTGAATGGCAGCTCAGAGAGATGCCCTATCATGTGTTTGGGTGAGCTTGTGGCACACCAGCACAGCCCCCAGGACCCATGTGCTGCTCGACTGCCACTGAAATAGAGTTCAGCAGCCACTGTCTGCATTTCAAAACCCATTCCGAGAGATGAAAGGCAAAATCTGAGGTCATTTGGTCCTTTATAGTAAGGTTTCCATGGTGACTGTGCTGAAGGCCTGGGTGGGGCAGCCTGACTTTCAGGGCTAGGTCCAATCTGCCCCACACATCACATATGAGACACCCTCTCCATATTCTGTCCCATGATCAGAGGGACAAGGCTGCATGTCCCTTCCCACCCCAGACCCTGGCATCAGCTGAGCTCTGCTTTTCTGTAGAGGGGAAAGATTGGGCAAAGAACAGGGGAATCCCAGTGTGGCAGGCCTGTCCCATTGCACTAAGATGCTGACCCACTTTTGAAGTCCCTTGAGCTCTAGGGAAGGTGTTCAGCCTCTCTCTTCTGAGAGAAGTCTCTGAGAGTTCACCTGAGATAGTTTTTGGCTATTTCTTCCATGCCACCCCTCTGGGATAGAGCTCGGCTTTGTAGCCGGGAACAGGCTTTTCTCTGTCAGTGTCCTCACCTGAATTGGAGCTCACTCAGCATGAGGATGTTCTAAACAAGGTGTTTGTTTGTATCCCCACCTCACTTCCCCTCCAGTTACCCCTTCCTCTATGACTCGTCCCTCCCTCCCGTCTCCATCCCTTCTCTGTCCTCTCCAACTTGTACCCACCCAGCTTCTGGCGGTCAAGCCAAGACCACACACTGCCCTCCTGCTTTTGGTCTCTTTGGAATGTCTCCTAGGAGTCTCTCCCCTTCCTCTTGGGCCTCTGGATGCTATCAAAGGCTATTCTTGAATGAAGGCCCAGCTAGGACAAAAAGGTAGATGACTCAAGCTAGTACATGGCATGGCTGTCCCTTGTTATGGAGCAGGTTCTCTGGGTGACCACTGAGCCCCACATCAGTTTTGCTGTGCCGGACTTGCCCCCGCCCCCATCCCTCCCACACCACCTGGTGTTTCCTCTGACTTCCTGTCGTGTTAGCTGTTAACCCCAGAGGCAAGCCCAGGATGGGCAGTCTGAGAGCTTCCCATACAAGAGGACTGTGAAGAGAACTGAGGTCAAGCCCGCCATAGTCACCGACTCACAGGGCTAGTAGATTGAGCCTCACACTCACAGGGCTAGTAGATTGAGCCTCACACTCACAGGGCTAGTAGATTGAGCCTCACACTCACAGGGCTAGTAGATTGAGCCTCACACTCACAGGGCTAGTAGATTGAGCCTCACACTCACAGGGCTAGTAGATTGAGCCTCACACTCAAAGGGCAGCAGGTGACACTGTCTGGTGTTCTCTGGTTTGAACTTAAAGGAAGGAATCCCTTTCCCTAGTCTTCCGGTTACCCTTGCCCCTTCAGGTAGGTTCGCAAGGCAGCTGGGAGGCCAGTGGGGAGGAGCGGGGCCCTGGGTTCCTCTGGGCCAGGGATGATGAGTGTTTAGACTGCATCACCTTCCTCTGCTGGCTCTTGCGCTAGGCGGCCTATGGCAAAGAATACCTGTTTCGCAGGTTGATCAGATGACCGAGAAAGCACCTAGCACAAAGGTTATCAGAGGACCAGCGGTTAGCTTATTCTCCAGGAGACACGAGTTCAGAGATGAGGTATCTAGGGATACTTTCAGGCATTCATTAGCTTCTACTGCTTTTGAGCTCCTCAGTCAGAGCAGACGCCCTGCAAGACAGGGGAAGTCGCCATCTCGGACCTTCATGGTCTGGTATTCCTTCTGTAGACAGCTGCCATTCTCAGGATGCTCAACTGCTTTTCCCTCTTTATATTATTTTACAGGAAATAAAGCCACTTGGCCAGTGTCATACAGTCACTTGACTGGTGGGTCTGGGATTCAGACAGGTGTGGTGTGACTCTGGAATCCATGCTTTTAAGCTCCGCAGGATTTCCCACTCACAGGTGGAGCATTCCCATTGCAAAGGCAAAGATGTTGCAGATTTGCGTTTTTGGGTTTTTGGATTTTGGGATATTTGTACATACATAATGAAATAACTTGGGACCCAAATGTAACCATGAAAGCCATACCTGTCTCAAATACACCTTACACACCTTACACACACACACAAACACACACACACACGCACACACACACCCCAGAGCCTGCAGTTAATTTTGTACACTATGTTTAGTCAGGCATGGAATTTTCCACACCTAGTGTCCTGATGGTGCTCAGAATGTTTTAGATTTTGAGATTTTTGGAATTTTCAGATTAGGCGTATTCATCCTTTTAAAAAAAATCTTAGGGTCAGAATTTCCTTTCCCTGCTTCCTCCTCCTGGTTTCTTCCTTTTGTCCCCTTCCTGGAGATGGAACCAGGGCCTCAGCTTCAACTTTCCTGCTCTGGCAGGCCCTTCACTTTTAACTTACCTGTTTCAGACTCTGAAGTTCCATATGAAGCCTCCAACTTCCCGTAATTGACTCTCTTGAAGGCTCTGCAGAAAGCACACACTAACTCAGCGCCTTCACTCCTGTCCAGCCGGCCTGTCCCGTCCCCTCTCCCCTCCACTAGAGTGTAAGCTACTTTATTGAACTCTCAGAAAATGCCTCGGAGGCTTTCTGGAACATTCTGGCCTGTTATCCCATCCCAAATAACTGGGTGTTTTTCTGCTTGTGTTTTGTAGCAGAACATTTTCTCAGGAGGACCTGATCCTAGGACCTTCCTGCTGTACCATGTTCGGGGTGAGGGTGTACCCCCCGACCCCACCTCCCAGAGCATCAGCAGAGAGCTCTGCCTTTCTTTCCATACTTTGGAATCAGTCCAGGCCAAACTCTTCTGGGGTTTGCTGTGTGTTTTCACTCTTGACCAAAGTGGTTTCTTTCTGTTTTTTTTTTTCGTTTGCTTAATTTTCTCTTTTATATGCTAGTTGTCAAAACAACGAATTAGTTTCTTAGCATCCTCAGTAGATCCCAGTGAGCTGCTTTTAGTCATCACAGACGCCTGGATTTAACGCATTTGACCCATTTCCATTTTCTGCTATCACCACTAAGCTCACACTGCCACACCTCTAGCTAGTTGGGGGCTCTTTGTCCCAGCTCTGGACTTCTTTGAACCTGATTGACCCTAGTCACCTCTTGTTGCCTCCTTAGATGCTCTCAAATCCAAACAAAACACAAGAAACCATTCCAAAAAAAATTTAATGCTTCCTAGTATTCTGTTGGCCAAAGTAAGTCACATGACCAGCTTGAGCGTCCAGGAGATGGGCACAGACACCAGAAGATATGGTCCCTTGGGCCACCACTTTAATCATATATACAACACCCTCCACTTCAGAGCTGAGTCAGGGAGAACTGACCTTCTTGGCACAGCTTCCTGGTCTTTAAGCCGCAGAGGCAGAGCTAGTGGGCGAGAACGATGATGAGAACTGCCTAATAGGAAAGCATCTGCTTTGTGAGGTTGTAAGCTCCCTATCATGCTGAGTGTTCAAAGGCTACCTCTCTCCAGGCAGGGCGTCAAACCCATCACTCCGGAAGTTGAGGTAGGAGGATTGTTGAGTTCAAGATCAGCTTGGGCTATTACATAGCAAGACTCTGTCTCAAGAAATAAAATGAAATATGAATAAATCGTCTCACTCCTTGGAAGAGATTCTCTTTTATTTGTTTTAAAGACCACCTCTTGAGGGTACAGAGGATTCTCACTTGCAAAGGGAGCTGAGCTAAATAATGGATAAGCTTCCTTTCAACTCTAAGTCTATTTTAAGCCTCCCTGGCAGGCCAAGAATATTTGTCTCACAGATAACCAATTCACATGTTAGACCACTTGCCAGGGACTGAGCATAGGGATTTTAGTCTTCCAGGTGGGAAATATCTCAGAGGGGACGATTTAGGGTCTTAGTTAACTTCCTTGGGTTGGGAGCCGGTTTTGAGTTCTTGTTAATTGATAGTTGCATTAAAGGTGAAACGGTGGGACTTCCTATCTTGCCAAAAAGCAATCAGGAAGGCCTCTTTGGCATTGAACAGGAATGTCCAAACCTACAAGAAACAGGCAGGCCCCACCAAGTCCCTTGAGGGACCGTCACTGGTTAGATCCCTCCCTGAGGGATCTGGTCTGACAGAGCTCCACTCTTGTGTTCTTGAGATAACATGAGTTTTTGATGATATGCGTTTTTTTGGGTTTGCTATTGTTTTAAAGAGGGGATTCTAGGGCTGAATATTAATGACTTAGAAGCAACCCAGAAAAACACTGCCAGTCCTCATGCCCACTGCTGTGAGTGAGGACACAGGGCTAAAGCCACAGCTCCATACACCTGTGGTGTTTGGGGAAGGCAGGGAGGGTGGGGCCTGAGTCAGCTCAGCACAGGCCTCAGTCTGTACTTTGGCTTGGTGTGGGCTTGGGGAGTGTGGTGCTCTGTCCAGGGTGGCACTGGTCTACCTGAGGTAGTGAGAGCAGCTGGGGCAGAACTGGGGCAGAACTTGGTGTGTGTAAGACCCTGGGCTTCATCCAGATAAAAGCGTTGAAAGGCCTGCAGACCAAGGCGGGGGTGGCTCTTCCTTAGGCATCTGAGTGAAGAGGAGTGAAACCTACATCTGATTGGAGGATCCGTAGTTCACCCCTGTCAGCAGCCAGCCCCTGTCTCTATGAGCAGACTGGTTTCTCTGCTCTGAGCCCTACTGGACCTTGGATACTTGGCAGTGAGATTCAAGAAGAACTCTGTCTGGTCTCAGATTCAGGCAAGTGGTGCCAGGGCAGCAGATCCAACCCTTTCCACCTGGAAATGAAACGGATGAGCAATGGTCAGGGCGGATGCCAGTCTGTGGGAGTAGCACCTCCCAGTGAGAAGCCACAAGCTAAGGTACACCTGTCTTCTGTGTCCTACTATGTACCAGCGTGTTCCATATCAGTTCCTTTTTTAAAAGTCTTTTTTAAAAATTTATTTATTTTATACGTATTGGTGCTTTGCTTACATGTATGTCTGTGTGAGAATGCCAGATCCCCTGGGACTGGAGCTACAGACAATTGTGAGCTACGATGTGAGTGTTGGGAATTCAACCTAGATCCTCTAGAAGAGCAGCCAGTGCTCTTAACTGCTGAGCCATCTCTCCAGCCCCCCCATATCAGTTCTTATTGCCTTGGATTTAGCCACTGGAAATGACCCAGATTGGTCCAGAGCTTGAACTCTTAGGTTTTGTCTTGGTCACTCTTGGTGTCTCCTGGATTGCCACTAAGGGTTAGCGGCCACTGCATTCCTCTTTTGTAAGAGGCTACTTCCAAGCCCCCTACAGCTGTGACTGAGCTCATATCTGAGCAGCTGGGCCACCAGGATCCTTGCTTTTGCTGCTTTGACTGGAGGCTAAAGTCAAGACTCCCTCCGAGAGTCTCTACTCCAGAAGGTCCCAACTTCTCTTTGAGGGCAGATATCTGATTGACAAGTCTGTACAAGGCAGTCTCCCTCCTTGAGATGGATTCAAATGAGCACATATGGGATCTCAGTGATACCTCCTTTGCCATATTGTACACATTACAGGCACCTGTCCAGCTCAGAGGAGGTGATACAGGGTGTGGATGTTAGGATGTAGGAGTCCTGAGCCATCTTGAGCTTTATCTTCCATATCTCTGTTGTAGAGACTCCAGGCAATAATGCCCCAACCCCTTCCTGGCCATCTGTGACCTTTTGTTCCCCTCCTGACCCATTGTGGTAGTTTGAATAGTAATTGGACCCCCCATAAGCTCATAGGAAGTGGCACTATTAGGAGGTGTGGCCTTGTTGGAGTAGGTGTGGTCTTGTTGGGGGAAGTGTGTCACTGTGGAAGCGGGCTTTGAGATCTCATATATGCTCAAGTCATGCCCAGTATCTCAGACCACTTCCTGTTGCCGGCAATCAAGATGTATTAACTCTCAGCTCCTTTTCCAGCACCATGTCTGCCTGTAAGCCACCATGTCCCACCATGACGATAATGGACTGAACCTCTGAACTGTAAGCCACCCAATTAAATGTTTTCCTTTATAAGAGTTGTCATGGTAATGGTGTCTCTTCACAGCAATAGAAACCCTAACTAAGCCAGGCGGTGGTAGCGCATGCCTTTAATCCCAGCATTCGGGAGGAAGAGGTAGGTGGATCTCTATGAGTTTGAGGCCAGCCTGATCTACAGAGCTGGTTCCAGGACAGCCTGAGCTGTTAAACAGAGAAACCCTGTCTCAGAATATCAAAAGAAAGAAAGAAAGAAGCCCATTGTCCCTGTGGTGACCCAAGACAAGACTCAGTCTTCCTTCCTTCCTTTCTTTCTTAACTTGATTCTTTGTGAATTTCACATCTTGTACCCCAATCCCACTCATCTCCCCATCCCTCCATATCCACCCTCTGCCCTTGTAATCTCCCTCACAAGAAAACAAAAAACAAAAAATAAAAATAAGAATTAAAAAAGAAATCTCGCCATGGTAGCTGCAGTGTGACTTGGGGTTGCCACACAGCACACCTTTTTGCCCAAACAGCTTTACTTCTAGATTGTTCATTGCAATGAAGATTCTGTTTTCCATCTTACTCCAACACCATTTCCTCCTAGCTGTTGGGCAAGGTTAAAGTAACTGGAGTAAGAATTGAATCACCCAAGGGGGCCAGTGTGTTAGTATCATCAGGGGCCTTATCCTGAAGAAGCGCCTGTGGTGGACAGAGACGGCCATGATTAGTTAGTCCAACAAATGGTGTATCTGGGTATCGAAAAGGCCATTCAGTCACTCTCTTTAGAACATCTGCTTTGCCCCATAGGACCACCTCTTGTAGAGTCTTAGGGTGGTCCTTGCACCTCCTGCCACTCAGAGGGTGACTGGCTTTACAAATCACCTGCACTTGTATGATGGTGTTTTGTAGATTTCTGGTACTAAGGGATTTGTCCTGTCTCCTCTGTAGAGGGTTAGTAATAGTGATTATGGTTGTAGGTCTGTTACCTGAGCACTGCCTAGGGGCCAGCATGGTTTCAACTTCGAGGAAGTCCACCAGTGTGCTTTAGGGGGCAGGTACTACAATTGCCCTATTTTGGAAATATAGAAACTAAATCTCTGAGAGTCAAAGCTTGGGCCCAAGATTATAAAGGTAGGTGGCAAAGGTGGGTTCTCCTCCCTGGAATGTCAGACACCAAGTCTGTGTGATGATATGTATAAGGTCATAGGGACACAGTCCATCTTGTCATCCGTGGTAGGTCTCATGTGCCCTGTACGTGTCCAGGACTTAGTCATGCTTGGGATTACTGAGGCTGTCCCAAGTGTCCTGAGGGGTGTTAAGGATGCTGGGGACAGGGCAGTAAGAGCTGCCCCTGGGCATTCTGGTTCCCTTTGCTGCATAGCAGCACCCCTCCCCCACCTCAGAGGTACTGCCATACGTGCCGGGTGGTTAAGAAAGAAACAAATCAACCTACGCCAGGAACTAGATGCTAAGATGGACCAGTCTGTGGTGCCTGCCAGAATAACAGAGCTTCATGTCCCCATGTGTCATCACAGGAAGCAGGGGACCACGCAACCTGTGCCAAAGCAGCTGGGGCCAGTATGCTGCCTCGTGAGGCAGGGGAAGGGCTGGCACGCTGATCTGGGCAGCTCAAGCTGCTGGTCAGGGATGCTGGTTCAGAGGGGCTGCAGGGACAGACTTGAAGGGGGCTCACAAAGAGGACACTAGTCTCCACTGACCCATCCTTGGGGATGTGTGGATGACGGAGAGGACAGTCCCTGTCGTCTCAGTTGGTTTTGCTGTTGTTCTTTTAATTCTCTGTTTTTTCAGACAGGATCTCAGGTATCCCAAGCAAGCCTCGAACTCTCTGCAATGGAGAAGATAATTCTGAACTCCCGATCTTCTTCCCTCAACCTCCTAAGTGCTGGAATTCTGAGCTTATGCGGTACTAGGGTCAACCCCTAGGCCTTATGTACAACAGGCTATAGTGGCATTTCATTTGTATTTTAATAAAGAAAGCTTGCCTGAAGATCAGAAAAGTAAAACAGTCACACTGGCCAGCCTCACAGACCAGGCAGCAATGACACACACCTTTAATCCCAGTAGCCACACTAGCTTGCCATAGAAACCAGGCAGTAGTGGTGCATGCCCTTAATCCCAGAACTAGAGAGAATTGATTATAAGATGGGAGGAGACAGCTCTCATTCTCATTCTCATTCTGAGGTTTCCTGGAGGCAGGATCGCCATGTTCAGACTGAGGTAGCAGTAAGAGCCAGTGGCTGGCTGCTTTGCTTTTCTGGTCTTCAGGTTGAGCCCCAATATCGTCTCTGAGTTTTTATTATTTGGACTTCACCAGGCAAATGCTCTGCCAGCTGAGGTATCCCTAGCTCTTCTTGCTTTGTTTTGTAGGCTATTGCTTGCTTAGTTAAATGCCATGCTGGTGAACATAACTGCACACAACTCTCAGTGTATTGGATTTGGAGTCTTCCCTAAATGCCCATGTGCCGAAGGCTTGGTCCCTAGCTTGGCACTGTGGGGAACTGGTGGACCTTTAAGAGTAAGACTAGGAAGAGTGGTTAGGTTAGTGGGGCCATGTTCTCAAAGAGGACCATGAGACTCCACCCTCTCTGCTCTCTTTAGCCTGGCTGTCCCACCACAGGCTCCCACCAAGAGGTAGAATGTCAGGATAGACTGACCATGGGCTGAGCCAAAATAAACCGGTTTATAGACTTACTGTCTTGGGTGTTTTGTTGCAGTGGTGGAAAACTGACAAAGGCACCACCCTTAGGGTGTGGAGAAGACCTTCAAGATCAAAAGCAAGCGCTCCTTATGTTGTGTCCCTTCTTCCTGTCCCCAGCCCCTCCCCCTCCCTCTTGATTTCCCCTGTCTTTTCTCAGTTTGGAGAGAGTCTTCTGTTCCGTTATGGGTTCCTACTATTTCTGAGAAGTCATCAGTGAATTGTGGGGTGTCAGGGCATTGTATTGGCTGGCACCTAGATGACGGGGCAAATCCAGTCCAGATTGGTGATTGGGATGGGCCAGCCTTTGCTAGCCGTGGGTTGGGGAGTTGGGGCTTTGGATGGTACAGCTGTAGAAGCCAGGCTTGATCTTAAGGATGCTCAGAGGAGAGGGAGATGGACAGTTGGTGTGTCTGTCTCCATAAAGTGTCCTTGTTCCCTCTCTATTCGGTGCTTTGGTGAGGGGGGAGAAGGGCGAGCCCGACCTTCAGTTTCCGGGTATACTCATTGTCTGTGCTTCCGAGCAGCCCCTCTCCACACATGTCCACACCCTGGTCAGGTCACTGGGGCCTGAAGTCCCCTTCTGCTAGTGTCAAGAACAGCCACACCACACAGGGAATTTCCAGACCGGTTCGGAGATTGGCATCTCCCAGAAGTCCTGCCCTGGTTGTGTGTATGTGATAGGGAAGAGATCTAGCAAGTGGATAGAGAGAAACTGATGATGCAAGATCTGGAAGAGGGCGTTCTCACCAATGAGGAGGCTAGAATTCTGCAGGCTTCTTGCCCACCTCAAAGACTGCTTCCTCTGAGGTATTGGGATCTTGACCCTCAGTCTTTGGGGAGGAGGAGAAGGATGAATGGCAGGCAGTTGCATGGTTAGGGCCTAGCTAGATGAACTGTTTTATTTTCTCACCTACCAATCAAATTGACTTATTGTTCAGGTTATCAGCAGTGATTACAGAGACCCTCAGACTTAATCACCAGCAGCTTTAATCAAGAGAGATGGTCTTAAGGATGCTCTGAGGATTGATTACAGCTTAATGGATTTATTAGGAGCTAAGTGGGCCAGCAAGTAATTGGCTAAGTGAGGCGGCTTGTTATAGAAAAGGAGCAAAAGCTAAATGCTAGGGAGAAAATGGGTGGGGGGGGTGCTGGGGAGAGACTCCAAGGAGAGTGGGGAAGAGGGCTGGGACACACGGTGAAAAGAGCAAGTGGAATTGTGTGATCCCGAGGAAGAAGCTTCTGGGGAGTTGTTTATCAGCAAGTCTTAGGAGCTAAACAGGGCGACCAGCTACTTCAGGGTCCTCCTGCCATGCCTTCACTTTGCCACGATGGATTTTAGGTTGTGTCTCCTCAAACTGTAGACCAAATATGACCTTCCTCCCTGGAGTTGGTGAGCATCAGGAATTTGATCCTAGCAATTAGAAGTGAACAATCTGCCCCTCAAACACAGCAGCTCTGTTCTGTCAGCTAATTCTGCCCAATTATCATTTGGGAGCTGTCTCTCCCATTCTTTGTCCTTATAGGTCAGGGAGAGCCCTTCTCATCCACCCTCAGTCCTGTGGGCACGTGGCCTAGCCTCGTCCTCTCCAGCCATCTCCTCACTGTGGGCTGAGTGGTCCTCCCAGTTGACAGTTATGACGTCAGCTTTAGAGCTTGGGCCCTCCTTCTTCCGTTAAGAGGTGGACTGCCCTGTATTTAAGTCTGGGCCGGTGACCGAGTCCCTAACAGAGTACTGCTGTGGAGGGATGTGACTTCCAGAGGAGAGGGTGCCACACTTTTTCTGGCTCTGCCGTCTGTATTCTCAGGAGGACTCCCCTCACAAGTTACAGTTTAGAAACTGGCTACCATATTTAACTGTAAAAAGTCCAGGTCATAGGGACACTGAGTGGAGGTGACCTGAAGGGCCACCCCAGAGGAGCCAGCTTTCGAGCTCTCTCACTGAAGTCACTGACCTGAGAATATTTTTAGAAGTGGATCTTGTGGTGCCAGCAGTCACAGCCATCAGCCATTTGAGTCCAGCCACAGATCTGGACACAATGGCATGCCGGGGGTGGGGGGCAGGTAGGGTGATGGAACTGCCTCTTCTGTGTTCTTACTATAGAGTATGATCATTAAAAAATAGCCATATCAAGCTGCTCCATTTGAGGGTTACTTGTTGCATAGTAGGAACAAATAGAACTTATATGATGCCCCGTGCCTACTTAAAATGTCACTGATTCTCAGACCACGGAATAAAGTCCCAATTCCTCTGCTCGTTAGCATTAACCAGCTTCCTGTCCACCTTAGCAGCTCTAGCCCCCAGCTCTGCGGCATGTCTGGACGCTCCCTGCTTCCCTTGGCTCCCAGGTGTTGGCACCCACAAGGCTGTCAGAGGAAACTGGGGAAATGGAAATCCCTTCCCTCCCTATTCCTTTTCCTCGGGACTAATAATGATAAAAGGATCTAAAAGCAGGTCCAGGTATTCTGTGAAGGAGTATTCGTAGATTGGAGGTGAGTTTCCGGATCTTTAGATGAAATAGCATGTATGCATGTGGGTTCTGGATTCACATTGCAATGGATGACTTCGCACAGCTACTTAACCTCTTGATGGTTCACCTGCTTCACCTATAAAACAGGGTGAGAGGAAATACTTCATAGAGTTAAGGCGAGCATTAAGTGTGGCTCAGAGTTGAGGATGGTGCCCACCAGAGGATGTTTTGATAACTGTTTAAAATAAAACACACCTGCCAGTAGTTTCCTTTGTCATGAAATCTTGGCATGTGTCACTTTCTGGGGGAGGCCTTAGTAACTGATAGCTCTCCTGCAGCCGGCTACATAGGAAGCTCTTGGTCACAGCGTCTTTGACCCCTTCAGCACATTCCAGCTGCTGTATTTGTCACTGGTTCTATGGTGCTATCATTGCGATCACTACAATCCTGCAGTTTTCCTAGGACACTTTAAAAATATGTATCTATTTAGGCATGTGGTCTTGCGCAGGTTGGTCTTAAACTTGGTAGGAAGAGCACCTTCTGCCTCCACCTCTCAAGGGCTGGGCTTGCAGGCATGAAGCACCATGCCCGGTTAAAGGAGATTACTTCCGTCGATCCACTTATTCAAGGTGTAGATGAAGAGTCATACTGAGAAGACCAAATTCTACTCCGTATTGTTGGGCTTGGACTCTGCCAAGGTCTTTTGTTTGTTCCTACTGGTGTATTATCAACACCAGGAGGCGCTGTGGTCGCACTGGTTTTTCACCACAGGTAGTCAGTCATTAACGTCCCAGATGGCCCGCAACACTGGTCAGGGCTTGGTTCCCCTTGGACCGGCTTCCTCTTGAGGGAGTATTCCTTTCCATTTTTTTGCATCTCTCTGTGTGAGTCTGTACGTGAGACTGTGTGTGTGTGTGTGGGGGGGGCGCGTGAAGGGAACATCTCTTGCAGACATGCATGGGTTTATAAAGCTGCAAGCTACATTTCTTGCTTCCAGTCCTATCATCATCTGTGACTTGAAACACGTTGCTTTTTTTTTCCGTGTCTTGAAACGCAGAGTGAACTAAAGACTTCCTAGATTTCAGGCTCCACGCATCCCTCCTAGCCCCCATCTCTCTAGCATTAATACACATTCCAGAAGAGAGACTCAACCTATAGGCTTTTCCAACTGGATAAGTCTAGTGCACGCCCAGCTCTCGGGGACCTTGAGTGAGGTTCTCAGTTCACCAGTGGTGGGAGAATGAGGCGCGCCCATTCCTCCAAGTACCTGGACCACCAGTATCCTTGTGCTCTCCTCGTACTTTCTTTGCTCGCCCCGGGTCTCCATAGCTGGTGAATGATGTTCTTAGCGGAGAGGTGTGGAGGGGGCGGGGAAGGGGCCCAGAGGGGAGGGGCAAGGGAGCGCTGTCACCGAGTGTCACGCTGCCCCTCCCGCCCTCCGCCCGGGGTGGGGGCGTGGAGCGCGGGAGGGCGGGTTTCTCCGCAAGCCTCGCAGCAGCACCCGGAGCGCACTGGCCTCCTGAGCAGGGCGCGGAGCGCGCAGTCCAGAGCCGGCAGCCGGCCGTCCCCTGCCCTCGTGTCCTGGGCGGCTGTCGGGTTCCTGGAGAGCGCATCCAGCCATGGAGCCTTTGCACAAAGATGCCGAGACGGCGGCAGCAGCGGCGGCTGTGGCAGCGGCAGATCCCCGGGGGGCGTCGTCCAGCGGGGTGGTCGTGCAGGTTCGCGAGAAGAAGGGCCCCTTGCGCGCCGCCATCCCCTACATGCCCTTCCCGGTGGCTGTCATCTGTCTCTTCCTCAACACTTTCGTGCCGGGATTGGGTAAGAAGTGGGGGGTGGGAGCTCCTATGACCTAGGCTGCCTGCTGGGGAGTGGGCAGAGCAGGGGCTGATCACTGGCTGAGACCCGTGGGTGTGCCCATCGGTCTCAGGCTGTGCTCCCACGATTGGTCTACTGGCAGGTGGCTGAAGCCAGTGGAGTGGGCATCCTAAAGGAGAGGTGCCACGTTTGGTTTATGACTCGCAAGCGAGGTGGCCAGGGCAGAGAATAGCTATAAACTTGGCTGAGAATCTTGGAGCCCCAGGGAGGGACCCGACGGCTCCCAGCTCCAGGCTAGGCTACCTTTCTTAGCGAGGGAAATCTTTTCTATCAAGCGCATCTTTCTTTGATTCCCACTACTTCGGGAAGAGAGGAGGCAGAACAGGAGGAACTCGTGGATGTGGTGATAGTGGTGGTGGTTGGGGGCGACCAAGCTCGAGGGAGTCTGAGAAGTCGATTGGGCTGGGGGAAGGGGGACACACAGATTTAGGAGACACATTGTACCCGATCATACTTTAACACGGTGCAGAGCCTGTGTGTGTGTGTGTGGGGGGGGATGTGTGTGACAGCTCTTTAGCCAGAGTCTCTTTTCCTGGTGCCTGCATTTTTTGCCAGAACCCCCGCTGTACACCGTAGGAAGGGAGGAATGATTTTATTTAGTTTACACGCATGTGGATTTGGACTGCATGTGGCCAGAAGTGAGCCCATTAGAAAGCGGAGAGCGCTCCCCAATAAGTCTCTATGAGGCTCTGGCTGTATGGACACACCCTAGTGGCACTGCTGTCCCAAAATAGTGCCTAGGGGTGAGTAGAGGTAGAAAAAGAGAGCTTTTCCCTATCTCCTCTCTCCAGCCCCCATTGCCGACTGCCTGCCCCTCCCCCCACCTCTAACTTGCTTGCTTGCTTGCCACCAGTGGACCCTGCACACTAAGGAGGCGTCCTCCTCAGCAGCGTGCTGGGCTGGCAAAGCAGGCATCTTATGCATTTTCCAGAGAGCCTGCCTCTGCCGGCCAGCTAGTTGCCTTCACAGGGCTGCAGTTCCCAAAAGCAGAGGTCAGCTAGAAGTGTTTTTCTGCTTCCCTCTGGCCTTTCTCATAGCCTTGCTCCTAGCGGGCTCAGCAGGGACCTCTACTGTGGTGATTTTGAAGGCCACACCCACTCAACTGAACCTGTTGGTCCTGCCTCGTGGCTTAAGTCTTTTTGTCCCTGAGGGACGCTGTGGCTGGGAGTCTTGTGTGAGTAGAAAGTCAGAGCCTTTAGCTGGGCTTGCCCTGGAAAGATGCCTTTAGCAGCCTGCCCCACATGTGATGTCATAAGCCCAACTCTAGATGATACTGCCAGCAGCCAAGTTGGTGTTAATTTCCATGATTTAAAAAGGTTCACCTACTGGAGTAAAGAGAGACCTCTTGCCTGTCTCCCCCAGGACACCAAGGTGCATCTTGATAGGATGTTTTTTCTAAGCGGCGAAATGAACATATCGTAGGCTTTTGAGAAAACAAACGCTATGGAGTCAGGTGGGCAGGGCTGCACTGGGCTGCTGCTGGAGAGGGAACCAGGCTTGTGGGAACCCCGTACTAGGAGTTAGCAGGGGTCTACCTGCTCATGATGCACCAGTGCATGCCCTTCTGGGTGCGAAGCACTAGGTATCTTTCCACCCCAAGTCCTACCGCTCTGATAGCATCCACTCCACTCACCTCTAAAACCTTACCCAGGGATCTAGGTTTCTCTCCTTCACAGTTCCTCCTTAAGTTCAAAATCGAGGAATTTATACACACACACACACACACACACACACACACACACACACACACACGTCTTTCTAAGAAACTTGGATACAAAGAAATGAGCAAACGACACAAGAAATAACAGGTGGAATGTAGTATATAGACTTGCATTTTCAGCATGTTAACCCAAGCATTTTTTTTCCATATTTGCTTCGGTTGCTACTCCATAGTCTTCTGGGCATGCAGGCCTTGGCACCTATCCACAAGGAATGGGAGAACTCAGGCCCTTGGGAGGTAGGGCTGCTCATCTGTAAGTTTGGGATGTCTGGTTCTCTAGGAGACTGGATTGATGAAATGTGAGAGGTTAAAACCAAAGGCTTACTATATATAAACACCAAACCAAACCAAAAACACTCTAGAAATGGTGGGCCCATGTGTCCTGCTCTTTCTTTCTCTCTCTACTTCTTTTTTCTTCTTCAGATAAGGTCTTGCCATATATTCCTGGCTGCTCTAGTATTTGTTAGGCAACCCAATTGGTCACTAACTCAGAGCAATCCTCCTGCCTCAGATTTCCATGTGCTGGGATTATTGTAATAATCTTGCACACTGCCTCACTCTACTTTGTGCCTGTTTGTCTCATCTCTGGGTGGGGTAGCTGCTACAGTGACGGCTCTGTTTCCGAGTGTCCTTCATCTTTCCGCTTCCCTCTGCACCTGCCCGCTGTCCTGAATCACAGACCACAGACCTTGAAGGCATTCTCCCCCTGCCTTCCTGTTACCTCCACTGCCCTGGTTGGGGAGTGGTTTGGATGATCTCAGCTCTTGGAAGTCCTCCTCTTGGCTCAGGTCTACTTCTGCTAATCCTCCTGGCTTGTTCAAAACTCCAGAGACAACTGAATATTCAGACTGCTTCTTCTACTCTTTGATGAAATGCGGCTTCTTCTAATCCATCCACCCATTCACTGGGCCAACATAGGCATCGCCGTATGTCAGGCACTGGGCATGTGAGGATGGATAAAGCAGCCAAGGCCAGTGCCTGTGCAGGAGAATTAATATCGACTTAGAATTTGCTCAGTGTTAGGAGGGCAGCAGGAACAGAGTTTTAGCCCCAGTTCCTTCTTCCTAGGGGTGGGGCAGGGCTGTTGGAGGATGCTTTCAAGAGAAGTGGTTGTAGGGAGACTCATCCTGTGGCCCCCACAGTCCTTCCCTATAGCACCCACTCTCTAGAAACTGCTCAGACCACTGACTTAAACTAATATTCTCTTTCTTCTGGGAAATTTCCTTCTTTTCCCTTTCTTTCCACTTTTGCAATGGAGGGGAGCTGGCATTGGCTGAATGAAAACTACCCACCACCCCGCGATGCTGGTTATGCAGGCCCATCAGCCTATGAGACCTACCTTGGAGGAGCCATATCCCTTAAAGCCTCCAGGCTCCTCTCCACCCATGCATGCAGTGGTGGTCCTTGGATAATGAGGTCTAGCAGTAAGAGTAATACTCCCTGTCTGAGGCATGCCTGGGAAGGATAGATGGCTTATAATCACTTCACATTGTCACCATGAAAATGTCTATTCATTTATTTTTGTGGTGTTGGGGATCAAATCCAGGGCTCTGCACATGCTAGACAATTACTCTACCGGTGAGCTACACATCCAGGCTGAAAAATCATTTTGTCAAATGGTGATGAGATGATGGTGAGGAGAGGCATCTTCATCCCAATCCAGATAAAGTCCTGATAAAGGCAACTGCCAAGTCCTTCATGTTTCAAGAAGGAAGATATATATGTGTGCTTGTGTGCGTGCATGTGTGTGTGTGTATAAAATGGAAGTTAGTTGTTGTGCCCTAAAATGGTCTGAAAATGTGTCTGTTGATGAAAGGAATCATTATGTTGCCATATTTAAAAATTATTACCTGCGGTGATTTGGTGAGATATAACTGCTGGTGACTCAGAGAGACAGAGCAGGTAACAGGAAGGCCTCGTCCGATGACCGTTAACTTCTCCATCAGACCTAATGTTGGCCGTCAATTACTGCTAACTGTCACATAAACATTTATGCCTCCCCTAACTCACTGCTTGTACTCTGACAGCACAGAGATCTTCCTTCCAGCAGGGATGCCGCAGGCAGGCTCAGCTTCTAGTTTTTTCCTTTAGCTCAAGGCTCAAATCAATAACCAATCAGCCCCTACCTTGCAATGTCTTTTGTATTGATGAATTTCTGTTACTAGTCTGACTGTTTTATGTGTTCATCCAAAAAAGGTGCAAATTCCTTGAAAGTAGCAACTATTTAAAATTTTCTCCTAGAGCTCAGAAGCTATAAATGAATACATATTGACAACATTATATGCTTGGAATAGATATTAGAGAGCCCCTGGTCTAGCACCTTTATTTAATACATACATTAAACAGGCCTGGGGATGTGATAACCAGGGGCGTTTATCTCCTACACAGATCTCCTAAGGGAGTTACTTGAAAATGTTTCTTTATCAGAGTAAGGGAGGGTCTGAAAGACCATGAGCTCCAGGAAATAATGGGTCCTACTAAGACAGGGGAAGAGGCCCATCTCTCCCACGGGCACTGGACTAGCGTTAAGCATGGCTGAAAATCTGTTAAGATCACAATTGGTTTTAATGATAAGGAACCTGGCTGCCTGACAGCTGAAGAAGAAAGAGAGCATCAAAAGAAGGCAGCGGAGGCAGAGAGAAGGCAAGGGAAGGCAACAAGCTGAGGCTAAAGAAGGATAAAAGACTCCAAAGGGCCAGAGAAGAGACCATTGTAAAGTTTTTAGGGCCAAAGGTCTTGCACCCTGAGCCAAGAGCTCTGACGCTGGCTGGTGTGGGAGGTCCTTCTGTTTATGTGTTGCTTTTATTGATTAATGAATAAAGAAACTGGCTTGGTCTATAGCAAGGTAGAAGGAAGGCAGATTCAGAGAGAAGCCCTGGAGTCGCTGCCAGAGACAGATGCTGGAAAATTTATCCAGTAAGCCACTGCCATGTGGCGATACGAAGATTAATGGAAATGGGTCAAATTAATATGTAAGAGTTAGCCAATAAGAAGCTAGAGCTAATAATATAGTTTCTGTGTGATTATTTCAGTTCTGGGTGGCCGGGACAAACAAGAAGCTCCCTGCAACAACTAGCTGGTGTTAAAGACTAAATAATACCAACTTCCTAAGTCTAACACAGCAGCAGCAACAGAATGGTAACACCATCCAGGGCTGAGGAATCCCAAATCCCTAGGCCTATACAAGGGACTGCGACACTTGTGGGCTGAGGATCTTGGTACTGGAGGCCTGAATGGAAACTCTAATGGAAAGATGCTATCTGTGGTTGCCTGCCGCCGAACTCTGAGTGGGAAAGAAAAGCTCTCAGTGGCCAGGGTTGAAGAACTTCTCTTTGCCTACTCATGGTTTCTACCTATGTAGGGCAAAAATCCCATCCAGCTGACTGGTAGTGTTACTTAGGCCAGTCAGGAAAAGCAGTCAAGAGATGAAATTTACTCAGCAGCCTAGAAGACAGCCAGACTTCATAAGAGTAGGAGGGGCAGAGGGCCCAATTAAAGAGCTCTCTGAGGATGACATGAAACCAGGACATTCCACACAGTAGAGAGTATTACTGGGAAAGCACAAGAAATTAAGATTTTAATGGGAAAAAAGAATGCAAACAAGAAAAACAGAAGGTAATTAGTGGGCTCAGCTTGGTGGTTTATACCTTCAATCCCTGCCCTCAGGAGGCTGGTGCAGGAGAATTCCAAATTTAAGCCTGAGCCATATTAACAAATAAGACTCTATATAAACACAAGAAGGAAGGAAGGAAGGAAGGAAGGAAGGAAGGAAGGAAGGAAGGAAGGAAGGAAGGAAGAGAAAAAAGAGAAGGCAGTTAGTAAGTGCAGTAAATAAAAAGGCCATGCAGAAGCATTAAGATCCAGGTGTGAAGCTGTGCAATGAGGTCAGAAGTCAACAGACTTCAAAAGGAAGAGGAGGAGGATTTAACAATGGCTGGGAAAGAATTTTGAGGCCATTATTGTGTGATGTGTCATATAAGGCATGTTTCTCCTACAACAAGGAAAAAAATAAGGCAGTCAGAAACTCCATCTTAACAAACCAAACACAGTTTCATGAGTGGCACATTGGAGCCTAAATACAAGGCCATTTAAAGTGTGGCCCAACTGTGAGTAAGGTAAGTGACAGAATGTAAAAAAAGGATCTTGGAAGTCTGTGTGGTGTGTGTTCTTGATGCAGTGGTACAGGGCCTGGTGTCTCTGGCTCTGCAGGGGGTGTGTTTGCTTAGTTACAAGGATGTAAATGCTGCCTTGTGGGTTTCACTTTCTAAAATCCACAAAACAATGCAGACCACTTAAGAATCCCCACAGAGGAGCACGTCAAGCCTTCCCACCTTTACAATATAAAATGAAAAACAGCCTAGAGAAGGCAGACAACACAAGAGGAAATAAGTGGAATGAATGGCGAGGGACAAACCCATTGTTCCCAATTCTTCTTTACCCTTTGTGAAGGAAGGATGCATTCTCACCTGAGGCCATATGGCCTCCCTGCCTCTCGGTGGAGGAGAATACTCTCTCCTCTGCCCTTTGGCATCCAGCCTTGGCATGTGATTGATGATCTGTTCATGCTGAGCAGATCCTGGGGAAGAGGTGCTGCGAGGCTCTGCCCTCTCTCAGTGGCAGAGCCTGAATCCTGGCACATCGGAAGCAGGGTATGGCATGCCCTGTGAGACTTGAGTTGGAATTGCTAAGATTTTGTTGTCAGTTTTCTTTGCTATTGTCCTGGAGTAGGCAGCAAAGCTGACTGGCGGGTCGAGGTGTTCATACCCCGACTACACAAGGTGGGGAGTGAAGAGGTGCTTGTTATAGTGATAGATTGAGGGTACCAAGGTGACCAATAGATAAACTCTGTTAGTAGCATGTTGGGATAATGGAGCAATGGTGGCACGATGGGGATGAAGTCAGAACAAGAGTGAAGGGAACGAGGATTGATGTTCCAAGCCGATTTTGCTATTTCATAGCAGAAAGCCAATAAATCAATGGCAACTAAAGATGATAACTCAGGAAAGAGCAATATACACATGCTTTTTGAAGATTAGAGAATAAAGAATTGACATCAATTTTTTTTTCTGTCTGGTGGTTCATCTTAGCAGCACATATATATGCAGAAACTGTCTCATCTTTAAAAGACAGCCTCTCTCTCTCACACACTGTCTCTCTCTCTCTTTTCTTCAAGACAGAGTTTCTCTGTATGCTCCTGGCTGTCCTGGAACTCGTTCTGTAAACCAGGCTGTCCTGGAACTCGCAGAGATCTGCCTGCCTCTGCTTTTGAGAGCCAGGATTAAAGGTGTGTACCATCACACCCACCTCTAAAGACAGCCTCTCTTGATCATGCCTCTGCCTCTGGCCATTTTACAGTCTGTACTCTCCTTTATAATAAAATTCTCTCTGAAAGTGTCCTTGTCTGGATTTGTGGTCTCCAGCATGTTCTATTCCGAAAGTTTGACCTCTGTCACCCACCTAACTTGCACTTGTCAGGGTCACCATTCTCCTCTGGGTTGCTACATCCAGGGGGCAGTCCCCTTTCCCTCCTTCCTGCGTTGGACTCAGTGCTCATTCCCTTCTAGAAGTGTTCTCTTCATTTGGCTTCATGTTTCTTATCCCCCATGGCTCCTTCGTTTCCTTTGCTCCTCTCTGCAACCTCTAGACGTGGGAGTTCCCCAGGGCCTCAATCTTGACTTTGATCTTCTCTCTTCTGCCCACACTTGCTGCTTAGGCTTTAAATCGCAGCTTTATGACAATGACTCTTAAGCTCAGATCCTTAGATCTGTCCCTGCCTCAAACTCTAGAGCCTCATCTCCAACCTAGCACCTCCTGCCCAAGCCACAAAGGTATCTGGTTCTCAGCCTTTCCAGAAGCAAATGCTTGCTTTTCCCCCAAAGCTGCCTTTCTCTTATATCAGTGAATGTCTCTGGCTGGAAACCGGGGCTCACCCTTGACTCATCTTCAGTCACATCCCTGAGAAATGTTCCTGTCTCTGCTGTCAAACTCTACTCAGTACCTGACAGCTTCTTGCCACTCTCTAGCCTAATCCTCTACCTTTCTTTAAAGTATTGCGAAAGCTCTGTGTGTGTGTGCGTGTATGTGTGTGTGAGTGTGTGTGTGCGCAGTCTGTATTTGCATGCACACATATTTGTGTTTGATGCTGTGTGTGTATATGTACAGTCTGGGTGTGCACACGTATGTATGTGTGTATGATGTGAGGGTACTATGTGTATATATATATATAAGTCTCTGTGTATGTGCATCCATATGTGTCTGTATGATTTGGAAATGCTCTCTGTTTGTGTATACAGTCTATGTTTGTGTGTACACACATATGTGTGTATGATGTGGGGGTGCCGGCGTGGGGGTGTATATAGTCTGTGTTTCTGTGCACAAACGTGTGTGTATGATGTGGGGTGCCCATGCCACAGCTTGCATGTGGATCCATCCTTAGGCATCCATCCTCACCTTCCACCTTATTTGAGACAAGGTCTCTGTTGTTTTTTCTGCCGCACACACCAAGCAAAGTGAACCATGAGCTTCTGGGAATTCTCCTGCCTCCACCTCTCACCTCCCCATAGGAGTCCTGGGTTACAGATGCTTGTGCAAACTCCCACTGTGCTCTGGGCTTTTATATGAGTTCTGGGGATTCAGACTCGTGTACAGCAAGTGTTTCTACCCACCGAACCACCTCTCTAGCCTGTCGGATTTTGAGATAGGGTCTCACTCTGTAGTCTAGGCTTCCTTAGCCACAACACTCATCTCTGATAACTTCTTTTTAAAAATAATTTTCTTCATTTTGTGTGTATGGATGTTTTGCCTGCATGTGTGTCTATGCACCATGCATGTGGTGCCTGTAGAGCCAGAAGAGGGCGTTACATCACCCGGGAATGGGGTTACAGATGGTTCGAGCCACCAAGTGGATGCTGAGAATCAAACCTGGGTCTCCTGGAGGATCAGCTGGTGCTCTTAACTACTGAACCATCCCTCCAACTTTGTGATGACGTCTTAAATGGCCTTCTCTTCTTGCCTTCACTGTGAGCCCCTTACTGGTGTCTCTTACAGTCTGTTCTCAACATATCAGCTAGATCAATCTTTTTAAAACATGATTAAGTTAGATCATTTCACTTTTAAATTCTCAAAAATAAAACAATAGCAAACAACATCAAAGCTGAACCAAACCAAACTCCCTCAAATAACTCCCACAGCCCTCAGTGAAATTTCAAGTCTTATTTATGACTTATACAACTCTAGGTCAGAATTTTTTGGTGGGATATTATAAAGGTCATAGAGGAATTTTATAAGTCTTCAACAATTTCTGGTACCTAAATTACAAAAAGTTAATAAAAAGATACAGGGAAAACTAATCTAACAATATATTTCACTTAATATATATCCAAGGTATTATCATTTTAGTGTGTAACCAACACTAAATTATCAGTGAGACTTTGATGTTTCTTTTGGTGTATAATGAGTTTCCAAACCCTGACAAAATCCAATGCATGTTTTACACCTGCAGAATTTTGAGTGTCAGTGTTTTGTGAGCTACACTCGTGTTTCTTCTGTGATGTGGCTAGGAAAACTAGCTGCAGCTAAGAGCAGACAATATGGGGGGGCATTTTAGTGATGAGTAGGCAACCTGCCGAGCAAAGCAGCTGATTTGTGACTGCCCTTTGACCCACCTGAGCCACGTGCCTACTGTGTGACAGCTCTGCTTTGGAGCCAGAATGCAAAGACACAACAGTTAGGTCTCAGCACTGAGGAGCTAATGGTCTCCCATGAGGGAATGTCAACAGATACAGAAGGAGGCATGTGCTTTCTTGAGGATGACTGTAGCCTATATGATCCAGTCGGCTGCAGTGAGAAGACGCTTTTCCTGGGAAACTTGAGGACTTGAGCAACGGAGAGCCTGGTGTGGTTGCCTGTGCCTGTGATCCCAGTTCTCAGGATGCAGAGACAGGAGGATCATGAGTTTGAGACCAGCCTGGACTGCAGAGTGAGACCCCATGTCAAGGGAACAGAGCAAAACAAAACAAAACAAAGAAGCAAAGAGAAAAGGAAGGAGAGGGGAAGATGCAGCAAGTTCATAGAATGACAGGGAGGGCACCGGACAGGGCGGTCTCTGCTCTCTGTCAGACTCACCTTGCTGCAAAGCATCGTGGACAGGGTGTGAACCAGAAGGCTTCAGACCTGAGTGTGGTCCCTCATGTGGCTCCTGGGCAGCAAGGACCTGTGAGCAGCTCACTTAGCCTCTCTGAGCTGGTCTCCCTGCCTGACCTCACCACAAGGTCACTATGCTTTGTTGACCAAAAAACACTCAGTGGTTAGAAACGCCAGCATCTCTTTGGTTCCCAAGATCAGTGAAGGGATCTTTCTCAGACTGACACCAGAACCGGACATAGTGTGTAACTGACAATCGTTCCTGCTCAGTATCGTCTTCCCATGAGTCTTATAGAGGCAAAACCTGGGAATTCCTTCTGGATGTTCATGCTAGCCACCTTTCCACCACCGTAACAGCGTGTCTGAGACGATCTGTTTACAAGGAGAGAAGGTTTATCCTGGCTCACGGTCTCTGAGTTTTTAGCGCATGCGTTGGGGCCCTGGCAAAGCAGCTCATCATGGCGGGAACATGTGGTGGAGCCGAGCCCTCACCTGCAGAGAAGAACTGCTCAAAAGAGAGAGGGCAAAGAAGGGGGTAGACTCTTACTGTCCTCTCCAAGGACATGCTCCCAGTGACATAAGGTTCTCTCAGTAGGCTAGAACTTCACAGTGCTTGTACTAATGTCACAGTGAGGGCCATACTTTCAACACTTGGGCCTTTAGAGCAAGATCCAAACTGTAGAAATACCTGACCCTATTACCCAAATCCAATATGCCAGGCGAGAGGAAGACCCAAGAGGCTCTAAGATTTATTCAGTACACCAAGAAGGCATCTGTGTGACAATCCCCATATTCAAGGGGTGTGTGCTGAGGCTGACCTTAGAATTTGTCAAAAGGTCATAGAAACAGTAAAGTTGTGAGTGAGGGTGTGTGTGGAGGGGGGCACACATATGTACACACACACACACACACACACACACACACACCTACCTCTGAGGCTTTGCCTATGGTCATTTTGCTGAGGAAATTGGAAGCTCCTGTTTGTGTTTCAAACGTCCAGCCTTCTAAGACCAGTTTTTTGATACATCCTTGAGGCATGCATGGTGGCTGGCGACTTAGTGTCTTGAAGCTTCATTTGGGGTTAGGTGGGGTGGTAGGTGGATCTTCAGCATGGGAACATCCCTCTGAGGACTGAATGTTAGTGTTTCACCTGGCCTGGACAGAGGACTTTTTCTCAAATGGGATGGGGACAATGTTTTCCTAATCAGAGGCTAAACATAAGGGTTAATTAGACATTTGTTTATGAGAGATCATAAGTTACACAGAAGAAGTAACTTTTCTTGAAAAGACTAAAAAGACACAAGACCAAGGGGGCCATGACCAAGGCGGTTCTTGAACATGAATGAATGGCGGCCATGGCCAAAGTCCTCTCTTGAGTTGAGCACTCAATCAGCTTTGTTGACTAAGAAGTTTGACCTTGAAGTAAAGATGAGTTTGGTCTGAGTGAAGAACATTCCTGAAACTTCCACAGATAAAACAGTTCACCTTCTCTAGGATGATGGAACTAGAGGACCTTCCAACCTTTTCCATTTACAGACGAGGAGAGGGACGCTCCTTTCTCCCCGACACTCATCCCGTTTCACCATCCATCACCACAGCTGCATGCTTTTCCTGCTTGGGTCACTAAATATATCTTAAATTAAGGGTATGTATGAGGAGAAGCACGGTGGACAGCCACACAGCCATTGGACAGACGGAAGATGGCTAAGCCAGAGCTGCCAGCACTCTCCTGCCACACATCAGTATCTCAACTCACTGTATTCAGTTTCAGTTGCTATATTTAGTAAATCAAAACAGATGCTTATATACATTACTACACAATGCCATCCAGGTCTGCTGTTGGAAGCTTGGGAGCTTTGTCCAGGTGTCCTTGTGTCAGAGCAATGGGTAAAGTCCCTATGTCTTTTCTCAGAGACAGGCAAGGACACGAGCTCAGAGAGTGAAGTTTCCTTAGCACCATAATTTAGAGGCTAGCAGCCACTGTCCGGGAGAAGGCTGCTGGCACGTTTTCTTTTTAAAAGAAGCATGTTCCCAAGTGGGACCTTTTCTCAATGGGAGCAGAATGACACGGCGCCCTTGGCACACATTGAACACAAGGGACAAATGTGACAACTGAACTCTCTCTCTGACCCTGCCCTTGGCGCTAGTCAGATGGATGGCCTTGCCATGCAGAGCAACACCACGAGGCCAAGCTGCTGGGGGGAGAACCAACCGCAGCTCAGGACGTCCGGGTCTCGCTGTCTGTGGTATGACTTAAATGTTTCAGTAGACTGTCTGTATTGCAGGCTAAGCACATGTCTGCCCATGTCTAGCCCTTGCACAGCCTCCAAGTTCCACCTCAAACAGCCTCCTCTGAAAGATGACTTCTTCACTCCAGCGAGGTCGGCTCTTCTTTCCTTTGATGGGCCAATCCACTTAAGCCACTCTCTGCCTCAAACTTTGGTTCTTTTGTGACTGTCTTAATCCTTTCCTGTGAAATCATATCCTTGAGGGTGAGACCATGCTCTATTCATCTTCTACCACCTGTGGCACTTTCTGCTCTTCCAAGAGGTGTTTGCTGAAGTGGAGGTATATTTACATTATGGCTGGAGAGTGTGTGGAGTAGGTCTGCTATAGTTTGGAATAAGGGCCCCTCAAAAGTCAGAGGCTTGATCCCCAACCTGCGATAGTTTTAGGAGACTGTGGAACCTTTAAGATGTGGGACTTAGTGTGAGGAAGTTGTGTCACTAGGGGCACACCCTTGAAGGAGATGTTGGGACCCCAACCACTTCCTGTCTCTTTGCTTCCTAGCTGCCAAGAAAGCATTTCATTCACCTCAGGCTCCTACCACTATGGGCTGCCTCATCTACACAGGCCCAAGAGCAACAGGCAGAGCCAAACAACCACAAGCAGAAGCCTCTGAAACCATGAGCTAAGATGAACTTTCCCTCCTTTCAGTTTGTTTGCTCAGGTATTTGGTTGTAGTAGTGGGAAGCTAACAAAACAGGCCCTTACTCTTTGAGCTTAGGACACCCTTATCCAGGAACACCAGCTTCCGTTCACTTCTCAGCCTCCCTGAGTTAATGGCAGTAGGGTTGGCATTCCCAGGGCTCTAAGCAGGATGAGGGTGACAGTGCGTGTGTGTGTGTGTGTGTGACAGCATGCGTATCTCTGATGAGCCTCTAGGACCTTGACTATCAAAAGAGGATGTAGAGCCAAGGTCCTTGTGACTTGATCTGTGGGGGACTCACTGGAAGGTCACCTACTACCCATCATTAATTTTGTCCTTTGAAGTTGTATTTCTGACTGCTGCTGTAAGTGTTTAGGAAGTGAAGAAGTTGATTAATCCTTTTAAAAAATTTAGTATGAGCCAGGCTGTGGTAGCTCACACTTTTAATCCCAGCACTCAGGAGGCAGAGGCAGGTGGATCTCTGTGAGTTCAAGGACAGCCTGGTCTACAGAATGAGTTCTAGGACAGCCAAGGCTACACAGAGAAACCGTGTCTTGAAAAACCAAAAAAAAAAAAAAATAGATTTACTACTACTACTAAAACTACTACAATTATTATTATATTATATGTATGGGTATTTCACCAGAGTGCATATCTGTGTACCACATTGATGCTGGTGCTTGCGGAGGTCAGAAAACGATGTTGGGCCCCCTGGAAATGGAGTTACAGACAATCGTGAGCTGCCACATTGCTGCTGGGAATAACACCCTGGTCCTCTAGAAGAGCAACAAGTATTCTTAACCACTGGATCATCTTTCCAGCCCTGAGCTGATCAATCTTAATAAAGACTGGGGAAATAGAGGCTGAGGGATGGTGAACTTGTGGGAAATGGGGACTGACCACTAACAAGCATGGTGACAATAAAATGTCCCCAGTGTTCTGAAAATGATACTGGTAATTATTGCCCAATACTGTGAGTATACCCAAAGCTGCTAAATTATTAAATAGATCAGTTTTATAATATATGAAAGATAACTAAAGCTACTTAAGGGTTAATGTCACCAAAAAGGGGCATGTAGATATCCTGTACCTCCTGATGTGACTTCCTGAGGAACACCAGTTTTGAGTAACCTAAATTTATTCACCAGAAAACATCAGACTCAAATTGTCATGAAAGTTGTCTTAGTTAGGGTTTCTTTTTTCTTTTTTTTTTTTTTGATTTTTGTTTTTCAAGACAAGGTTTCTCTGTATAACAGACCTAGCTGTCCAGGAACTAGCTCTTGTAAACCAGGCTGGCCTTGATCTCACAGAGATCTGCCTGCCTCTGCCTCCTAAGTGCTGGGATTAAAGTCATGCATCACCACTGCCTGGCCCCCTTAGTTTCTATTGTTCTGAAGAGATACCTTGACCAAGGCAACTCTTACAAAGGAAAACATTTAACTGTCGTGGCTCGCTTAAAGTTCAGAGATTCAGTCCATTATTGTCATGATGGGACATGGCAGCATGCAGGCGAACATGGTGCTGGAAAAGCAGCTGAGAATCCTACATCTTGTAGGCAACAGGAAGTGGTCTGTTTTTCTGGGCGTGGCTTGAGCATATGTGACACCTCAAAGCCCACCTCCACAGTGGCACACTTTCTCCAACAAGACCACACCTACTCCAACAAGGCCACCCCTCCCATTAGTCCCACTCCCTTTGGGGGGCATTTTTTTACAAACCACCACAAAAGTACTAAGGAAGTTTGAAGACATGACAGTTAGCCAGGTGAGGTGGCACAAGCATGTAATTCCAGCTCTCAGGAGGCAGACAGGAGGATTGTTGCAAGTTTGAGGCTAGCCTGGTCTACACAATGATAGGCAAGCATGGCCCTGAACTAGATTCTATACTGAATAAGAAAAGGGTACCAGTATGGATGCGGATGCTGATTCGGCTGACAAAACAGGGCCGTGAACTGTAGACTTGATAAGACAGTCTATGACTAGTTAGCATTCTAAGTTTGACAATTGTGCTATAAATATTTAAAAGAATATCTTGGTCTCTGGAAACTCATACCAGTGTATGAAGGCAAACCATGAAATCGGCAGCCTGCTCGCAAGTGGTTTGAAAAAAAAGGTGGACTGGGGATGTAGCTTAGTTGGTAAAGTACTTGCTGAGCCAACTCCAATCCCTGGGTTTGATCCCTAGCACTACCTAAAACCTAAAGCCATCGGGGTGGCAAATACCTGTGATGCCAGCACTCAGAAGGTGGAGGGAGAAGGAACATGGGTTCAAGTGTGCCCTTGGCTCTCAAGACTGCCATCCCCACCCCCCCCCAAAAAAAGGAAGAAAAAGGATGAAGGAAGAAGGAAGAAAAGAGAAAGACCAGGCAAACACAGAGAAATGTTAGATGTTGGCACCCTGATAGAGTAGACTGGGGTTCTCTGCAAAATCTTTGAATTTTTTTTTGCCAGTTCAAAAGTATTTTTTAAAAAAAAGTTTAAAAAAGTCTCATAGCTAAAGTCATATAGCCAAGTGGTTCTGACAGAGAAATTGCATCTTAATCCCAAATACTGTCCCTAAAGCAGTCACGACTTCTTTCTTAGCATGCTTGTGGCATGACATAGGTAGCATTTACTCAGGTTCCCTAAGGAGGTTGCCCTAGGGTACCTACCAGTAAAACTCAAAGGGCACAAGAAGTTCATTGCCACTGTTTGGAAGTCTGAGATGCCCCACGGCCCATCAGCAAGGGCTTGTCACTCTGGAAAATTTCCAATTATACAAAGGCAGTGCAGAGGGCTAGATTTCCCTCGGTGGCCTGATAGGTCCTTTGGGACCAATCAGGAATCTGAATGCTTCAGCCAGAACTGGACCGGATGTCAGAGGCACAGCATCATTGGGATGTCTTTCTTTTCTTGGTTATTCCTCATCTCATTTGGAGTCCAGGAATCAGTCACGGGTCTCAGAGAAACCAACTTAAACCGGTAGTCCATGCCTGTGCCAGGCCAATCCCAGGCATTGTGAGCCTTGGCCTTGGCTGCTTAGAGAGGTAATGTGGGTTGAATGCCCAAGAGGAATTAGTCCAGGAATCACCCTGTGGCCTGACTCAGAAGAGAAAGAGTAAACATGACCATCTTAGGACCAAACTGCTAGGCTTCTCGACTCTTCTACAGAAAGGGCGGTGGCCTCATGCCCTGAACTCAGAGGTTTGGCTAGACTGTGTCTGGTAGGTCCTGATGGGCTTTAGAGCTCGGAGGCTGGCGTGGGCTGGAGGAGGGTGGGGGGACACAGCAGGGTCATGGGTTGGCCGGCTGGCTGGGCCACTGTGTACTTTAGTTTTCCTGTGGATCACGCGGCAGGCTGTTCTAGAGCTGTGTGGTGGGTTCTGCTCAGGCCTGAGAGCAGACTCAGGATGGAGGTGTCTTGGGGAGGTAGACCCAGGGAAGGGAGGAGTGGATGGTCCATCTCCCCGGGATTGTTTCCAGCTCCTCATTTCAGTTCTTAGGGGGCTTCTGGGGGACCACCACCAACTGTGAAGGGCAATGCTCTGAAGATGGTGGTCAGGTAAGAACCCAGTTTGCATTGAAACCAGGAAACCACTCTCCCCAGTTGTCTGGTCGGCTTGCCGCTCTGACCTGGGGTATTCTGATGTATTGTGTGGGTTAGTCTGGGTTTTTTGCACCTTCTGTGGTATCTCCTCCAGCATGTGGCGTAGCCCCAAATAGAATTCCAGCCATTCTTGCTGACGTGATGAACTATGTGCCTTCAGAACTGAGGCCTGCATTGCTGACGTCCTGTTTCAACTCTGTAATAACTGTACTCTTGCAATGATGATACCCACTCTTGCCATGATGGTGCCCACTGCTCCTGCCTGGCCCCACTTTGTCCCCATTTGAGGTAGGGATGGCTATTAGTCCTGCTTTCTTTTTCTTGTTTGTGATGAAATAGTTAAGGAAATAAAATCAGGCCCAGGAGTGCCTAGCTCTGTGCCAGCCCTGTGGGAACCCAGTCCTCCATCTTGACCTGTCTTCGTGCTTTCGGCTTCTGAATGCATGAGTTCTACCCTCACAGGGGAGAAAAGACTGGGGAATGGGCTCCCACTGCCTTCTCTGTCCCGTCATCTATTTCTACCCTCTTCTGATCTGCTCTGCCCCTGAAGGTTGTCCTCTGGGGCCTGTATCACCACTCCTTGGTCCTGTGTCTTTCAAGGAAGGCTCTGGCAAGGTGGAGGAGAAGATGGGAGAGGTTGGGGCTTGGGTTTCTCTGTTCCCTCTGACTGCCAGGCTATGTCCAAGGCTTCTAGCCTTCAGCTCCATTCTTTCACCCAGCTTTCTGGCCACCCCTTCAGGCCTAGGTATGCAGACGTTTGCTTTCTATCCCAGGCTTCTCCCATTTAGAGTTTGCTTCTCAGGTGCCCCAACTGGATCATGGAACCTGGGTTGCCAGGCCTGGCTCACAGTGCACCCCCCACCCCCACACACACTCCGCACTTTTCATGAAGAAGTTGGTTTCTACTTTCTTCCTCCTGGAAGCTGCGGAAACAGCCAGCTCTAGAGCCTGAGCATCCTGCTGTCTGAAAAGCGTGGGTGTCCGGCTTCCAGATGGTTCTTGGTACTCGGGAGATGCCGTGATCTCAGGTGGACTAGGAAGAGACTGACTCTGGGAGGGATGGCAGCTTTAGAAGGTGCCGAATAGGACTCCCCAGCCTGTCTCCTTCCTCATCATCCTGGATCCTGGTTTTTTGGCTTTCAGAGCTCTATACCACCTGCTCTTGACTTGAACACCTCCAGCAACAGGATTCAGGATTCTACTTGATCTCCTGGGGAATGAATGTCCATCCTTTTGCCCAGAGCCCTCATTTTGGAGAGTGCAATATCTGCCCAGCCTGTGGTGGTGCTGATGCTGCACAGCTGTGCCCTTCACTTTCCCAGTGGCAAGAGAGGCTGAGGGGAGCAAATCCTCACTGCCAACAGTGTACTTCCCACTCTGGGGACCCACCGCTTTGCTTGCTTGCCCTGCTTCCAGTTGCCCTCCTGTGGAGCTGGAGACCCAGCGTGGAGCCATCCTTTGCAAGGTTTGATTTTCCTCCCTGCACTTCCAGAAAAAGCCTCCAGTGTTTGCATTGTTCTAGCTTGCAGGGATCCCTTGCTATGAGCCGAGTCATCACAACACGCCTATTGTACTTTAAATCCTACAAAAGACACCAAAAAATTAGTGCATCTTCTATTTAAAAGCACCCCCCTTTCCTAGCCACATCAATTGCATGCTTAAAAAGCAGAGGTTCTGACTGGGTTCGTGTGAATCTGGCTCTTTCCCCTTACCGTGTGATTTGTGTGCAGACTTCTGAGTGAACAGGTTTTATAATAGAGAGTCAGCCAGGCTAAATCACAGTGGCGGAGGCTTATGCAACTGCTAAAAACCTATGAGTTAAAAATGGAATAGTCTTGCAGAGTGGAGAAGGTAATAATATCAGTGATGTGAAAATAGAAAGTAAGAAATGAGTACTTCAGCAATTTGAGCCTCTTTGCCACATTTCTTCGGCACCAGAGGAGTTTGGTGTTATCTTCCAGAATAAATCCTAAGAGCGACCTCTTATTAGAGAAGCCAAACTTTGCTTCCACGGAGCCTGCCCTCTGCTCCCAATTAATGCAGAGTCAAGAGCCCTTTCTGCTGACTTTTCGCCCTCAGACACAGTGTGTATTTTGTTCAAATCCCTGTGTTCGTTAATGCTCATAAAGGAACAGATTTTAGATTTTTTTTATAAGTGGGTTTTTGTTAATTTGCTATTTTAAAAATACTTGTGAGACCTTTACTGTTGCCATGGTGATATGATTTCCATAAACATGATTTTTGTGGGGAGTTTTGCACATTGAAGGATGAGGTTGATATGCAGTGTTGGGGGGAAAGTAGGTGGTGAATTTGGCAGCTACCCCATGACTGTTTCCCTCAAATGCTGCAAATACATTCCAAGAATCCATGCCACAGTAGGGTCCTGGGTCTCCATCAACATCACTGACACCTTCAGGACCTAGTTAGAAAAATAGAACGAAAGGCCACAGGCTTTTTGCTGGCTCTTTAACCTGTCCAGGTCAGAATGACCTAAGGCCTTACCCCAAACCAGTAGGTATCAAAAAGCCTTTGGGGACTAGATAGCCTGGAGCCACCCAAGGAGTGAGGGTTCTTTTTCTCTTTAACCATGCTTTCCCAAACTTCCAGAGTGTGCTGTACTGCTGAAGTACAGAAGACTTGCAAATGAAGATGAGGGAAAACTGGTTAAACAAACAAGAAAGCATTGGCGAGGAAATAGCTTCTTGCCTGGAATGCCAAGGGTTAAGGAAAAGCCAAGCTTGTCGGAAGGAGGAGGTAGATAGATGGTCTCAGTGAAACAGGCCTTCAGAAGTGGCTTGGGCTAAAAAGCACGGAGCCCTTCCTCAGGCCCAGTGTAACTGGAAGCGGGGTGGAAGCTGGCTCCCCTGCCTTCATTTATTATGTCTCCTTCACTTTGGTTCAGACTCCTGTTCCATCATAGACATGGCCATCCCTCAACATTCACCTCCTGAGACTTCCCTGGGAGACTTTGTGCTGAAGGGGTGATGGCAGGGCCACACCTTGGCCGGGGCTGCTTAATTATGCCCCTCTTGCTGACCCTCGTCTCAGTGTGGCCACACTAAATTAAATCTCTTTCTGTTCTTATTTATTTATTTATTTATTTATTTATTTATTTATTTATTTATTTATTGTTTCATGTTCATGTCTTTAATTTTGGCATACCATATGCCAATGATGGGCGGTGAAGCCTAGCCTGTCGAGGCTGCCAGAATTGAGGCTTTTTGCACTAAGATGTCACTAAGTGGCATCTTTTATCCATAGTGCTGGCCATCAGTACCGACTCACAGAGGAATTGTGTCCCCGGAGTGGACTATACAGAGAAGTGAAGGGAGGGGTGGGGCAAATAAGAAAGGATTTGAAAGGCCATAGGAACTGAAAGTGGCTCAGCGATAGCACAGGCCCCGCTAGGCTCTCAAGAGAATGGGTCAGGATTTGACTCAGCACTGCCTAATTGAGTACCTGGGCATAGCCAAAAGGTTTGTGAATCACCCAAAACTATGACTCATAAGGAATTATGAATTACTAGAAAGCCATTGTGCTGACTGTTATTATTTATGCAGTGCCAGAAACACAAAGAGGGCCACCCAGAAGAGGAGGTGCGTGGTACTGTGTCCGGCCAAACATAAGGTGGTGTGTGAGCCAGATGTGTGCACGTGTGAGCACACATTGCCATTGTTCTGTGTGTGCTTAGGACAAGTGTGTGTTGGGAAGTGTGTACACTTTAGAAGGATGCATCATCTCAGTCCTGTGGTACTCACCCTTCACACCTGTGGGAAAGGCCTACAACAATCCCCTGTGCAGATGGCCCAGACAGCTGGTAGGTGCTGGCGACGTGTGACTTGTTGAGTTTTTTTTTTTTTTTTTTTTTTTTATGGAAATGATGAATGAGAGGTGTTAGGTAGGATTTTGTGCCTCCGTAACAGTGAGTGTGACCTGAACAGGGCTTATGTTTGGGGTGGTCTGGACTATGGGTTACATTCTAAGCTCAGGGAGAGATGGCTTCCTCTCCAGCTGACCCACCTGTCCAACTGTCAGCTCTGGCAATGACTCGTTGAGGGCCTGCCAGGGTGGCTTAGGGGACTTCCCAGGCATTTCTGTATGTGCTCTAAAATAGCCCAGAGTAATTTGGCAGGGACAGCTGCGGGAATGTGGCTCAGCACCCCGTCCAGGGTGGAAGTGGGAACCGGCACATCGCCTGCCACGCAGCTCCAGACTCTTCCCACAACACAGTTAATTGAAAATGTTTTAAAGCATCCATAGCTGGCAGAGTGGCAGGGACTGGTGGGCGGCCAGGAGGGAGAGGATCCTACTGCATGAGGAAAATGTCACCCTGCATAGGGCCTTGCTGCCTGTGGTCCCCTCTGATGACCACTGTATGGGCTGAGCTGTGGGCAGGGGCCTGGACGTTTAGGTACAAAATGCCTTAGGGAAGAAAGCCAGCTGGTTCATGCTCTGAGGAACAAAACCATCCATCTGCTACCCAGAGGAGCTTCTGCTAGGGGCATCCTTAGCTGGCTCCCCAGGGAGGGCATAGGCAATGGCCATCAGTCAGGCCCAGCTCACTGAGGCAGGCTCTGTTGTATGCAAGAAATCCCGATGATCTTTTTCTGGATATTTTCTTTTTAGCTGAAAGAATGCTCGCTCCCTGGCTTGCATGTTACCACGTGATCGCTGTGCAAGTTTGGTCAAGTGACCTACCTCTTTTGCATTTCAGTTTCTTTCCCTTTTAAAGTTTTTCTACTTTAGTAATCTTTCCTGCCTTCAGGTTACAGAGTTTGTCTTCTACATCTTCTGGAAGTTTGATAGCTTTAGGCTTTACACTGTTTCTATGCACATCTCAGTCTCTTGATCTGAAAAATGGGGGGAATAGCCCCTATTTCTTCAGACTCAAAGAGAACTGAGTAACTATGCATACAGTCCTAGAATAAATAATACTTGGCACATGGTGGAGATTAAGCGTGATTGTTGCCCATGGAATGTCACTGTGGTAAAGTCTCCTCAGCTTCTCTGGTCTAGCTCCATGGGCACCAATGCTGTGCTACTCAATAGGGCCACTAGACCATGGGCTGGCTGGTCTAGTGGAGGAGATGTTCTCATTCAGACTGTGTCTCTGAACTTGGGGCCCTGCCTGGCTTGAAACACATGCTTAGTTCATTTGGAGGGATACAGCTGATAGGTAATCCCATACTGCTGACCCCTGACCTCAGGAACTTCAGAATCCCTTAGGAAGTTGGTCAAAGTTTCCACCTTCAAAGAGGATGATGTAGCGGAGCAGGAGTGGAGTGGGCTGTGCTCAGCACAGTTTAGGAAGCACTTCTGGAGGCCTCAGTGGAAGGTGACCCCTGGGCTCGGGGAGAGGGAGTCCCACTGTGATTGTTGCTGACAGCAGGCTGCCCTTGTAGTTCCTGTGTCCAGGAATGCATGGGTGAGTGGGGACCCACAAGGGAGCCCTTGTGCCTGGTACAGTCAACTCAGAAGATCCAAGCCTTGGAGGTGGGGATGCTGGAGGTTTAAATGCATGTGGTTTAAATCAAACTGAACGTGGAATTGCTTGGCAAGGAGTGGAAAGGTCGGGCATCTTAGAAATGAAAGAAGCTACTGGTGGGATAGAGCCATGGCCCATTGGTCCTTCAGAGAGTCTGCCCCAGAAAGGCTGCACTGTAGCTCCAGGCTGTGCTGGTCGTTTGCAGGTGACTGTGGCCACCATGAGTCTTCCTCTCTCCCCCAAACCATTGCTCCATGCTCTCAAAGTGGCTCCTCTGAGTAAATGGAGCAGTCATTGGATTTTCCTTGAGGTTCGAAATGTGGCCTTTGGCAAGTAGGTGTTCACATAAACTAAACAGGACCCAAGAAAAGACACCGTGGAGCTGAGTGTGAAGGAATGTGCTTTTCTAGAGCAGTGTTTAAAGATACATCTGGGATTTGTCTCTTAGCAACAGGGCTCATCCAAAGCACACTGGCAGTGTCAGAATACCCGACAATGCTTGATGCCCACAAGCGCCGTGTAAAATAAAATAAAAATGTACTGAGCAGGAGCCAGGAACTGAGCGCAACTCCTCCAACAGGTGGGAAAACTCAGAACCACAGACAGACGCAGATGCTCTGGGGTGAGTCTAGAGCACCAGGATGGGCACTGGGGCTAGGCCATACTCCGTCTTCCTCCCTCCCTCTCTCACTCCCACAAGACCTTCCTTCCCTCGGTGACCATCACTAAGCCTGCCCCCCCTCCAGCCTCTATCCTTCCCAGCCCTAGAGACCCAGTGTCTAGTCAGAGGGTCTTTGAGCCTGTTAGCCTGAAGAGTGTGAGACCCAAAGTCAAAGTTTCTTAGCTCCATTTTGTGCCATCAGACCCCTTTACAGTCTAGACTCCTCAGAACAATACCGTCGTTTGAAAATGTATCTAATAGGTTGACTTATTAATATTATTATCGACTTATTGTTGTTCTCAAAACACCCCAGTGATGTTGGCAAACAATTGTCAGCAGAAGTGCTGTGTGTGATGACATTAGACATGAAGCTCCAGTCCCCGGAGTACTGACAAGTAACCTTGAAGCAGTGGCGGGAAGGGTCATTTGAGAACATGGCTTCACTGCTGCATAGCAGAGCATAGACTCTGTCCAGGTAAAAGTCCAGCGTGGTGTCTGCACTCACAATGGAAAGAGATGTTTAAATGGCCATTTCCTGTCTCCATCCTCTTCTTCCCATGTCCTGGGAGGCTATGCTTCTTAAATACGCACCCTGCCCTGTGCACCCTGGTGTATGCAGAGAGACAGGAGCACTGAGACAGACACACTAGATGAAAGCAGGTTAAGAGATGGAATGATGGTTTCGGCTGCTGTAAGAACTTGTCACTATGCTATTCAGTAAGCCCACAGTGTCACCTTTCTTCACAAAGCAGAGTTCACAGCTCAGGTTTTCTCGGGTCAAGGCCCCTGAAAAGTCATTTGAACTTGCAAAGAGAGCTCTTTGGTATTCTTGGAACATTTTTCAGTCCGTTTTCCTCCTCAAATCTACTTCATTCATTTAATATTTTTGGTAAGCATGTATTAAGTGCCTAAGATGTAGAAGGTGTTCTACTCCATCTGGGCTCTGCAGGGATATTCTTAGGAAGCTGTGCTTCAGTGGACACCAGGGACCCTAGGATGGGAGAGTGCAGCTGCTAAATTTCCCCATCTGGACTGGGGATGCTCAGTTTGTGCAGGCTCCTTTTAGGAGGTGGGGCATCTTAGGTTTCCAGAGACCCTGAGCTGGCTTAGGGACTATTTTCCTGGGACTCTGGAAGTCTGACTGTTTGGTCTCAGAGATGCTATCCCATGCTCTGAGCAAAGACCTCAGAGGGGATCTGCCCTGAGGGGCTCTGCCAAGGCATAAGCAGGAAAGTCGTGGGCTTCGTGGTGCTTAGCCAGCCTGAAAGATTGGACCTTGGGGGATGGAGAGATGGCTCAGAGGTTAAGAGCACTGATTGCTCTTCCAGAGGTCCTGAGTTCAATTCCCAGCAACCACATGGTGGCTCATAACCATCTGTAATGAAATCTGGTGCCCTCTTCTGTCCTGCAGGCATACAGACAGACAGAACACTATAAACAAAATAAATAAATAAATCTTAAAAAAAAAAAAAGATTGGACCTTGGTCACAAATGCTCACACTGAAGGGACCTGACAGAAGCCTCTTACTTCATAGATATGGACATGGATGATGAATTTCTTGGGGAACTATCACATTAGGTAACATCTTTTGTCCTGGAGCCCTTTAAGGTCTATTGAGGAGCCAGGGCATCTGAAAGTCCTGGGGCTGCATCTGAGCTGGGAAGTCAGCTCTCTTAGTGAGAAAACAGACTGTGGGAGTGAGGCGCAGGGGATGAGCAAGTGTGGACAATCCCTCCCACCCAGTGACAGTGATGAACAGTGCCAAGAGTGTCCAGCATCAGGGTGACCTTTCAGGCTGGGTCGAATATCTGGGCTCCCCACCATGGGCTGCCAGACTGCTCAGGGGCTCTGTGTGTTATGACACTCCCCACACCAGGCCTCCGAAGTGGGTGCTCTGACTGTTACCCTACCTGGCAGGAGGGGATGCTGAGGCATGACCACACAAAATCTGGTAGCCTGGCACTAGGAGCCAGCCCTTGATCTCTGTCCAGTGTTCCCTCCCTTGCAAATCGCACTGACCTCAAAGGACCACATATGGCTTACGTGGTGTGGGCCGGCACAAGGTGACCCATAGTAAAGATGAGTGAAGCCACCCTGTCACTCTGTCACTGGATGAGATGGGGGACATGGTAGTGTAGGAGAATTGGGGACCACCTTGAGCTGAAGATTCAGGGTTCCAGAAAGACGGATTCACCCAAGTTGAGGTTCCACTGGGTTGCTCTTCACCTTTGCACCATTGGAACTGGTAAAGTAGTTAGTGCAGGCAGGAGACACACGCCAGGCTCTAGGCTGGACAGCTCCCAACTCATCACTGGGTAGTGACAGCAGAATGGGGTGGCTGAGTGGCCATAAAGAGTTTGGACAGAGAGGGCGAGAGGATTGGCAGCCAGCCAACTCTTGCTTCTACAGCACCTGCCAGGGAGACACGAGACAGCCTTTGGAGTCGGTCAGAGGACTAGATTCCCCATAGTGTAATTTCCAAGAGTGAAAAATAAAAAGACACAGAGAAAGACAATATTAAAAAAAAATAAAAAACTACCAGCTATTTCTACAGCAACTGCGTGCTGTGCCCAGCCTCTTGTGTTCCAGCCCTTTTTAGCATCACTGGAGCCCCAGTGGCTCCTTAGGACTGAAACATTGAAGGCAACTGTGCTGGATCCAGGCTCCACCCTCTCGTCTGCTGCTTCTTGCCCTAATAGGAAACATCTCAACAAGTTCTCCCCAGAGCCTGCTTTGGCATCTGGCTGGACTGAACCCTGACGCCTGCCTCGGGTTGCTTTCTCCATCCCTTCCCTGCTTGTTTAGATTGCTGGAAAGAGAACCCCTGGTCTGGCTTTTGGAGTCCATTTATGTTGTCTCTTCCCAGTAAGTTCTGCTTTGGGACAGTATCAGTAGGTGGGAACAAGGCTGTTCTTCCGTGGATTTCTCAGCAGGTAGACTGATGGCTGTCTGACTCCAGGTCTCAGAAGAAAGATGATGTGATCCGTAGAGGTGCTGCCTAGAAACTCCAGGAATTGGGAGAATCCATATGTTTGTGGGACACAGCTGGGGCAGGAAATCTGGGCTCCTGGGCCAGGAGACATGTAGCAGGCTAGCAGCCCTGGTTTTGGTGGCCATGCAGCCCCTTCTCAGGGGCTGGGCCTCTGGGATCAGCTTGCCACTCCTATCGGGAAAGGACTTCCTGTGTGCTGAAAGGTTTACTAAAGTGAATTTCATCTGACCCAGGCTGTTGTAAGGACGGTATATGTTTTATGAAAGAAGTCTCTTGGATGGAAATGTCTCCATCAGCACTCAGCTCCACACTGCCAATGTTAACACACACAAGCACACGCATACACACATAGGTACACACATATACAGACAGGTACACACCAAGAATTGCTATGGCTAGATAATTTGTGTCTGTGTGTCTGTGTGTGTGTTTGTGTGTTATAGACAGGGTCTTTCTACATAGCTCTGGCTGTCCTGGAACTTGCTCTGTAGACCAGGCTGACCTCAAACTCACAAGAGATCTGGCTGCCTCTGCCTCCTGAGTGCACCACCTAACCGGGGCTGGTTAGATGATCTTAATGAAAAACTTCCTTAGCTTCCAGGGGAAAACTGAGGGTGCCTTTGGAACCCCAGGGCAGCTTTTCACCAGCGGAGTAAGAACAACCCAAAGGACAGGTGGCTGATAGGTGGCTCCATCCGTGGTAGGAGCAGCCATTGCTTTTGGAGACTTCAGTCTGGGTCACATGTGATTCTGTGGTCTGTAGGGATAGGTCAACCACTATGGAGGAAATGCCGCTAACTGCATGGACAGGACAGCAAGGGTGGCATGGAGTGGGTATAAAATTCCCAATCATCCCCTGTCCCCCAGTATTGCTCCAGGTGGGTGCAAGGACCTGGGTCACTCCTTGCATAGTGCCCATGGTTCGGGGTGCTCCCAGAAGCCTTTTCTCAAAAGCAATTTATCAGCTTGTTGTTCTGAGTTGAGGCTATGCTACTCAGCTGGCAAAGTGTCCTGTGGGGCAGTGGTCCCAGAGAACAAAGGGACCAGAGCTGGGCCTTGGATAGTAGAGGACAGTGAGGTGATGGCTGTTTGCCAGCTTCCCAGCATGCCTCAGCATCTTCAGCACTTTTGGCATGTCTTAGAGTCTTCAGCATCTTTGGCATGTCTTAGCATCTTCAGCACCTTTGGCATGTCTTAGCGTCTTCAGCACCTTTGGCATGTCTTAGCGTCTTCAGCACCTTTGGCATGTCTTAGCGTCTTCAGCACCTTTGGCATGTCTTAGCGTCTTCAGCACCTTTGGCATATCTTAGCATCTTGCTCTCACATGCTTCCTCAAATGTCTTTCTTTTGGTGGTACCTGGGACGGAACCTGGGGCTTTACACTTCTTCACAGAGTGCCCTCTTACCAAGTACCTCCCCCAATTCTCTTTACAAATGATAGCCATAAATGCTGCCCTGGCAATTTAGTCTCCTTTCAAACGGGCAGCTCTCTCTGATGAGGACTGGGGACCCCACCTGCTCTCCTTGGCGTGGCAGAGGAGGTGGCTTTGTTTGGGTGAGTGTGGAGTGGGGGAGACACAGCTGCTCAGGAACCCTGCCTTTGAAGTCAGGGCAGATCTCTTCTTCTGCATCCCATGGTCGCAGGTGCTGACTAGACAGGGCAATGAAGCCAGTCTTCCCTCTGACTGTCCAGAGCCACACTGGGGAGGAGGATCCCACCGGAAGTGAGGGCCATGGAGGGAAAACCTGCAGCCCTACCTGCTGCTGTGCCTACGACTGATCCTTGAAGGCCGCTCTCCCTGACCTTCAGAGTCTTGGAGTTCCTCCAAAAACAGCGTTTTCTCTTCCAAACAATGAAATAAAATAGGGACTTAACTGAAAATAAAACTGTGTTTTCAAAGAGAATCTTAGGGAGCTAAAGATAAATAAACAATGACAAAGCCCCAGCTGTGTGTCAGGTGTCTGTCCCCCTAGCGCCCCCTACTGCCTGTGGGTTGAACCCAGGGCCTGGTGCATGCTAAGCAGCCACTCACTGAGCTACATCCCCAGCCCATTATTTATTTTGTATTTTGAGACAGAGTCTCAGTTAGTTGCCAAGGCTGGCCTTGAACTTACTCTGTAGCTCAGGCTCACTTTGAATGCATCATATCCTTACCTTAGGCTCCCAGGTAACTAGGCCTGCACTGTCAAGCTGGGCTTATGGCTGATTTTTTTTTTTTTTTGTAGTTCAAAAGGTTCTACATTTTATTACTGGAGAAACCACTCCCAACTTAAACATGATCAAGTCTCCAGGTTGAAAATGTTGAACTCCATCTTATAACACTCATCCAGGACCACAATTCAGCGTAAATTGTCTTGCCATTGTTGACTCCTTACAGACCCAGCTTCATTCTCCTCCAGTGTCTTCTCTTGGAGTTGTACCTGATTTTGTTGCCCGTTTTCATCTGAATCCACTGAGGAATAGGACGATTTTGCTTTTGTTTCTTGGCCAGGAATCGCTTGATTCTGAAAGTCTTGTGAGATGACATGGTGGGAAGCCGAGACGGGCAGATGGAGTACGATGGCGGAGTAAAGGAGAAGAGGAGGCCCCCCTGATTTTTTTTAAAAATATCATTATTATCAATGTGTGTGTATGTGGGTGTGACATGGCTATGTGGGTGTGTGCATGTTGCAGCTCTTATGTGGAAGTCAGTGGGTCATTGTGTGAGGCCAAGTCTCTCCTTCCACCCTTCCATGAGTTCTGGGACAGGATGGGCAACTCCAGTCTTACATGATAAGCACTTTGCCAGCTGAGCCCTCCTGTTGGCCCCAGAGCTTGGTTTCCTATGTCAGCGGACACACTGGGATTCTAATGAATTACTGGACCAAGAAATCAAACCAACCCTGAATGATCCTTACATACATATATATATATATATATATATATATATATATATATATATATATATATATATATATACACATATCTCCATTGTTAAGAACTTAGCTTGCTTCCAGGCACTTTAAGTGTGTAATCCCTATTAAGTTCCTTGCTATGTGTGCTTGGGTGTTATTCTACCCCACATCTTTCCAGGGAGGAACCGGCCCTTTAAGATTTGATAGAGGCCTGCAAATGCAGGGGCTTGCCTAGGCTCACACAACCAGTGAACCCTGAAGTCAGCAGTAAAATTCAGAGGCCGACACTTTAGTCAGCACTCATAACCACTGCCCCACTCTGCCTTTCTGGGCTTTTATAACATGAGGGCCTGCTTTGGGAGTTCCTGTCCTGCCCGGTTCCCACAGTTGTTATGCCCCAAAGAAAATCACACAGAGGTCTCCAGAAGATTATAAACTGATTGGCCCATTAGCTCAGGCTTCTTATTAGCTCTTGTAGCTTGTATTAACCCATCATTCTTATCTATGTTAGCCACATGGCTCAGTACATTTTTCAGTGGGGCAGGTCACATCTTGCTTCTTCGGTGGTCTGAGCAGGACTGTGAGGAATGGGCTTCCTCCTTCCCAGCATTCTCCTGTTCTCATCACCCCACCTCTACTTCCTCTCTGGTTGACCCACCTATACTTCCTGCCTGACCAATCAGCGTTTATTTAAAACATGATTGACAGAATACAGACAATTCTCCTGCGCCAGGCTTTTCCAGCTAGTTACTGTAAAATAAGCCCATTACAGTTGGTTATTTCCAAAATAAGGGTCCCAGAGGGGAACCTTTCCCTATAGTATGGAATACTCCCGTGTGGTGAACAGCAATGCCATTGCGGTATGGAAGAAGCCTTTCCTGAGTCTGTCCTAGGAGCCCTGGCAGGAGACTACCCTTGGTACTGAGGGTACACAGATGGGCTCATGGGCTCCCAGATTGGGCATGATGCCCAGGAGGCACATGATAGGCCTGTGGGGAGCCATCAGCCAGACAAAGAACACCTGAGCCTGGGCCACTCTCTACCCTGCTTCTGCCCTCTCTCCCTGGTCCTTGGGAGGCTGGGGAGCCGGCTCAGCTGAGTCACCCTTCCGTTGTTAAGTGGCCTCCTGAATAAACCCAGGATGGCTTCTCAAGATCTCTTGGGAAAGGACTCTTCAGAAGTTCAAGGATCTCAACAGCAGCTCTGGACCAGTTCCGTCATTTTCTGTCAGATGTCTGGGTGTCAACTGGCCCCTCACTTGCTTGACTATTATGTCACCGTCTCTGCAGCCAGAAAGATGCCACTGGGGGACATCTTTGTAAAGTGGAATCTTAACAGGTGCTTGTGACGTTTTATTTTTTTTGTTCTTGAGAGAGAGGGAGAGAGAGAGAGAGAGAGAGAGAGAGAGAGAAAGAGAGAGAGAGAGAGCAGCAGTTCAGCCACAGTAAAGATAATTTTTCTTTTCTTTCTTTCTTTCTTTTTTTTTTTTTTTTGGTTTTCGAGACAGGGTTTCTCTGTAGCTTTTGGAGCCTGTCCTGGAACTAGCTCTTGTAGACCAGGCTGACTTTGAACTCACAGATATCCACCTGCCTCTACCTCCCGAGTGCTAGGATTAAAGGTGTGTGCCACCACCGCCTGGCTTCATTTTGTTTAATATGTCCCTGTCCTTGTCCACATGCATAAATATTTTAAAATAATCTCCTCACACAATATGCATACTATTTTTGTAATTTCACTTTGAAGAACTTTCCCATCTCTTTGTATAGCCACTATCAGACTTTTCCTGGCTGCGTAAAACTTCAACATATGGACAAATCCGAGTCTTGGGCTTCACAAAACTGACATGGCGAACCTAGCAGTTACAGTATAATTTTTTAAAGGGTATAGGGGCTGGGAAGATGGCTTCATGGGTAAAATGCTTGTTGAGCAAGCATGAGAACCTGTGTTTGTCTCCTTGATAGCACGCTCGCAGAAAAGCCAGGTGCAGCAGCCCACACTTTGACTAGCTAACCAGCCTGGCTGAAATGGTGGGCTATTCAGTAAGAGGCTCTGGCTCCAAAGAGAGGATAGTGAATGACAGCAGGGGACACTCAAAGTCATCCTCCAGCCACATGCCTGCATAAACAAGCAAGCTCATCCCATCACACCTACCCAGGCAAATGCCATGCAAAACATAATTAAAAAAAAAAAAAGAATGATTAACAGTGTCATCAGCTACCGTGATTTCAATTCCAGGCGTCTCTGATTTCAATTTCACTTTCGTATTTATAGCTAATATGCTCCCTTGCCAAGATTCTGCTCCAGTCCTAAGGAGGACTGCTCCCCACCAGTCTCTTCCAACGGCCCTCACTCATCAGTCTTAGTTTGCATTCTGAACCTGTCATGCGTTCCTGTACCTTCCGCTCACCGCGGACCCCCCCCCCCCCAGCATTACCTTCTGTAGGTAGGGAAACGATGTCTCACCGCCCATATGTGGGATTTGGACCCTGGCATTCAGTGCCAGATTCCTGCTGTGCCTGCTCACCGTGCCATCCTGCCTCCCCTGCCTCCAGCGACAGGTTCTGCAGCATTGTATTATGTGGGCTTGCTCTCTTGGTACCCGGTGAGACTCGATGCTAACCTTCCGTGATGGCATCCATAGTTTTGCCCCTTGCTCGGTCTCCAGCAAGTGCTGTAAAAATGCTAGTTGAATCCGTGTGGGGGCTGGGCATAAACTGAGTCTGTCTTTTAGGAGGGGCAGTGCTAGTCTGGGCAGCTATAAACCGCCAACATTTGCCTCTCACAGCTCTGGTGGCTACAAGTCAGAGAGCAATCAGCTGGAGTGGTGAGGAGCTCATGAGGGACCCCTTCCTGATTCTGTTCATAGAAGAGAGACTCAGAGGACACTGGGGGCTGTGTGTGTCTCTCTGTCCCCTGTAAGGGCCTGGTTAGGACCTGGTCCCATCTTGGACACCAATCCCAATACCTCAGGCCAATCATCCCCTAAAGGCTCCATACACTGATAATACCATCTTATTGGAGATCAAGTTCTCAGCGTGTGAACTTGGAGATCAAGGGCTCAAGAATTCATCCGTGGGAAGCAACTTCACACCTGGGAATGCAGCTTCCAGGTCTGGCATTAAAGTCTGATATGTTCTGCTGTGACATGTCGTGTATGTCAACAGTCTTCTGAGGCCTCCACGGTGACCAAAGGAAAGACTGCAAGGCACACTGGCCTTCTTTCTCCTTGGAGTGTGTGACTGAGACTTCAGACACCTGACAGCAGCTCCTTCTAGGCTCCTGATGGTCACCCACACCTGACCTTGAACTTCCCTCGGTGTTTGACAGCTCTGGCTCCCACACACTTGCACTCAGGTGGTGGGGACCCAGGACCCCTGCTCCCTCTAGAGTTGATAAGCAAAGGGTGGCTTTAACACATAATAGGCATTTCATCATGTCAGGTGATTGAATGGGGCTCAGCCACATGCCCTGGGATCTCAGCCTAGCCCTGGCGTCAATGACACCATAAGGAAAAAGGCAGGCCTAGGCTCCTTTCTCGGCATCTATAGTGGCCCCGGGAGAACCGGCTCTGGGCTTCATCAGCATCCTCCATGTCCTTGATCACAGAAAGGCTCCTGGCAGCTGGCAGCTTGGGTAGGGCCCCTTTCTGCTTTTAATCTCAGTGTCTCTCCATCCGTGGAAATGTCATCTGGCCAGGTTATAAATTCTTAGGCAATGGAGGCTGCCTCATCCTCTTCAGCAAATGTCACCACTGACCCATCCCCCGCTCTGTCACCTACACGACTGTCCTCAGTGAGACACATGCCAGATGGGGGTGAGACCAAAGCGGAGTGCTTTAGGGACTTCACAGTGCTCTGGTCCTCCTGCCCATGTCCCATGCACTCACCTAGGATTGAAGCTTTTTAGGATTGAAGCCCAGGATCTCTAAGGAGACTCCAAGCATTCTGTGAGGTTAAACTGCTCATGCTTAGCATCTGGGAGACCCTCAGGAACACCTCAGGTGTCTAGCTCTGCTCTGCAGCTCCCCAGGTCCCCACAGTCCCTCCAGGTCCAGAGATGGAGGAGGAAGGGAGGCAGAGGGCAGAGATTTGTTAACAAGCCCAGGGCAGCTGATGCAATGCCCAATGCCATTAAAATTAATGGCCAGTTCCAGCTGACTTGGCCTCCAGCGGGACAAACAACCTCTAGTCAAGGTGGAGGGATTGAGAAGGGTGGAGGTGGGGGCTAGTCTCTTTCCACAGTCCTCCTCAGGAGGAAGGTCAGTGGGAGCCGCTGATTTCAGGAGGGAGCTCCGATAGGTACAGTGAGATAAATGCTGTCAGTAGCATGCTGGGGCCCCCACGAATGGTGTGATATATTTATGAAGACATCTGAGCTTTTTGCAAGGTCGAAAGCTACCCATTGACCCTTCCTACCACTGGTCCAGGGTGTAGGTATCAAATGCACAGGTGAATTTGTTCTGAAGAACTTTGAGGGTGTCAAAGATGATGAAAACATGAGACCTGCCCATTCTTTCCTCACGATACACGCACTGGCTATGACATAGTCTTGCAAATCCCTTGCCAGCCAGGATGAGAAACTACGGCCCCACACTGGGTCTGTGAGATGCTCTGGGATTAACAACTCAACACAGTTCCATAGGAAAGACATAGCTGTCCTGTAGGCTGGTGCTGGCCTTGAAACCCAGGGTCTTAATCATGCTAAGTAGGCATTCCACTACCAAGCCACATGGCAACACCAACTGGGTCCTCCAACTCTACCTCTCTGCCCTGCCTAGCACAGCTTTATTCTAAGACTGTGCTCGAGGGTGATCATGTTGACAAGCCAACCGTCAGAGGCTAGAGAGACTGAGCTGTTTCCTTTCAGGGCCGCACTAAACATTGTCCCCAGGGTTTTTATCCAAAAATGTTTGTGGCCTTCTAATTCTCTTTCCCTCGGGCTTCCCTTGAGGACTGGCATTTCCTAGGGTTGACTGTGACTTTAATGCAATCTCTCTTTACCTCATTCTGCCCTGAACCAGGCTATCTTTAGTGGGGCCTGTTTCTAGGGGCATGGCTTGAACTTCCAAATGGCTACACAGTAGGGTAGGGGCTCCCTTGCCATTGTCTTCCTGTTCCCCAAAGCTTATTTTCAGCCAGGCCCTGAAAATGGATGACTGTGTTCAACTAAGTGATGAAGGTATTTAGCTGTCCTTCATTACCACCAATACAACGGAACAACTGCAGAGCCAGCTATGGGGCACATCTGGGGTCAGGCCTAATTTACAGCCTAGCACCCAGGGGTGTGTGTTTTAAAGATTTCTTTCTTTATTATGTATCTTTACTGCAGCAGCAGTGTCACAGAAGGGCAGAGGGGCAGTCCTGCCCTTGTCCAAGCTCCAAGCATCAGTACGCTCTCCCCTGACCCAAACCCATCACCTTCTACAGCTCCCATGTGATATATAAGAGAAGCTGAACCCCACGAGAATGTGAAGGGTGGACTTTTCCATCCCCTGGGCTCTATTCTCATAAGCAGAGCCACCCCCTCTCCTGGAGGGGTGACTCCATGGCTCACTTTTTATTCCTGACAGTAGTGGGGGAGGGAATGGAAGGCAAGTTCTGGGAACTCTGCCCAGCGTTTCACCCCAGGCAAGCCCTTTGGGGACTTCCATGGGGTGGGAGAGGGGGGTATAGGGCTCTTTCTCCTCCCACTGTCTGGCTCAGACCTGCATCCTGAGTTCCTTGGGGGGAAGTCGGGCTCAGACATCTCATCAGGTGGAATGGTAGCCAGAGGGACTGTGGTAGGAAACCGGCCTGACCTGTGTCTAGTATGACTCTGTGGGAAGGCCTTCCTCAGGCTGCTCCTGCTTGCCAAGGTCTGTCACAGCCACGGGAGGATGTGTGGAACACACACCTGTGTCTGCATGCCTGGGGCTATGTAGCACAGACCCCAGTGTTTGACGCTATCGTTTCTCTGTGCCCACTGGTGCTGTGGTCACAGAAGTAGCATGCCCAGGGCACAGGTCCCAGAGCAGCACTGCCCTGCAACATGGAGAAACTACTACACTGATCAAAAGGGCAAAAACCATGGACACCTGAGTTATTGATAAGATCGAGGCTCTCTTCTTTTTTGGTATGTGTGTTCGTGTGTGCATGTGTGTGTGTATGTGTGTGTGTGTGTGTGTTTGGGTGTATATGCAAATATATGTGCAGGTACCTGTGTGTATGGAGGCCAGAGGAAAATGATCGGTATCCTCCATGTTCTCCATCTTAGTTCTGAAGTTGGGTTTCTCACTGAACTTGAAACTCAACATTTCTAGCCTGGCTGACTGGAGAGCTCCTGGAATCTGCCTGTCTTCCTCCTGGTCACTCCCACCCCCTAAACTCTGGAATTGTGGATGCTGGGAATCCAAACTCAGGCCCTCTCGCTTGCATAGCAAATGCTCTTACCCACTGAGCCATCTCCACAGTCTGGTGGGGTAGGTTTTCTGATGCTGTATCTGTGAGGCAAATCTCTGCAGCCCTCAGAGGGAGGATTCTCAAAGCTAGCTGCCCATCTGTATCAGCTGGGGGAATGCTTGTCTTCTGTTTATTTTTGGTGCTGAGGATGGAACCCAGGGCTTCATGCATGAGAGTGAGCTACATCCCAACCTCTGTTTTGTGTTTTTAGATAAGCAAGTCCCAGAGTCGTCCTTGTGCCTTTGAGGGCTGGCGTTGGAACTCTAGACTCCACACCTTCAGGAGCCTCCATCTACGGGTTCTCATGTGCAAACTGCTTTGGGTTCTGCCTCAGTTTCTTTTTCTGATGCTGTAGTAATGTGCCCTGACCAAGGCCAGTCAAGGGCTCGCACTCCACAGGACAGTCCGTCATGGTGGTGAAGTCAGGTGCCAGGACCTTGAGGCAAATGGTCGGCATTGCATGTGCAGTACAAAAGTGGAGTGGTGAACGCATGCTTGGTTACTGCTCAGCTCTTTCTTTCTCCATTTTGTTCAGTCCAGGACCTTATGCTCAGGGAATAGTCCCGCACATCAGCTAACATAATCAAGAAAATACCCTACAGGCATGCCCAGAGACCTGTGGTCTGTCAGTTTGGCAGTTCTGAGGAGCATCCATCTTCTATCAGTAATGACAGATGCTTAACTTGAGCTGGCATAATGGGGCAAGTCTGTAATCCCAGCACGTGGGATACCGAGGCCGAGATTTCAAATTGGTAACCTGGGCTATCTATATAACACACCCTGTGTGTGTGTGTGTGTGTGGGAAGCCCTACTTTAGAGATGTTTTACTTGGCAGGAAGAGAGAAGGGAGGCCATAGCTACAGAGACAGGGGGTCAGTGAGCGACAATGGGTGGGGTGACTCGTGGATATATGAATATCATTATGGATGAAGCTTTTAGCTGGACACGGAAACACACACCAGTAACTCCAGCACTTGGGAGGTAGAGGCAGGAGGGCCAGGGTTTCACGTAGCCTGGCTACATGAGACTCTGTCTAAAATGCAAAAAAAATGCCTTCCCCATTTTGTGTGTGTTGGGGAGTTGCATGTGTATATATACATGCTTGCATGTTTGTGTGTTTGTGGGGGTGTCAGTCATGAAGCCTGCAGGCCTGAGCTTGATCCCTGGAATTCACATGGTAGGAGGAGAGAGTCGATTCTTGCTCTGATCTCTATACACATGTCGTGGCATGTGTGTCTCCCTCTAATAATAAATAAATAAATGCTTTTTTTTTCTAAAAAAAAAAAAAGCAGCGTAGGTAGAGAGGGGGTAGCATGTGCTCAGCACGCTAGTGCTGCAGTAATGGCATCTGTGTTATTTTCACTTAATATTTTCCCCACGCATTCGAGATCCTCTCCCACCACCTTCTTACATCTGCAGGGTTCTCTTGTGTAACGCTGTCAGCTTGTGTTCATCTCCTGTTCCCCACACACGATACTCCAGCAGCAGTGAAGGACGGTGCTGCGCACTTCTCGAGTCCTCCATGTCCCTGACACTTCTCAGAGGTTGCGTTCTCTGTCCAGTGAAGCTCGAACCCACCAACACCTGCTGCCAGCCTCACTTCCTTAAGGCTCCCTCCCCGTCGCATCCCTCTCCTGCTCACAGCTCCCTGGAGCTCTGCTCTCTGCAGGTTAGGCAGAACCATAGCCCAGCATTCAGAGTCCTCCACAGCGATCCAGCTATTCCTCATTTTCACGTCAGCCCCTTATCTGTGTCACCACTGCTGCCCTGGTGCTGTCTAAACTCACCTCCCTCTCCCCACTGGATAAGGTGGGTCTCGTGTCCCTCCTGGGACTCTGCATAGGCCCTTAATCTTCCCAGTGGAGTTTGAGAGCCTGCAGCTCTATAGGCCGAGGGACAGGACTGAGTTAGCGCCTGAGGCAGCCTATACAGACTTGCAAGGGGTAACCTGGCCTCATCACCCAGAAAGGAGAGTCCTCAGCTGCTGTGTGCCCCTGCTGGACCGCCCATCCTGTGAAGACAAGAGCTTGGTTTTGCAGCTTCCATAGGATTGCCATACTCTACTCTAGGCCTGTGCGGCTGGTGCGAGGCCAGCTTCCTGGGTGTTGTGCTGTACTGAGCATTGTTCCTTAGGGGGATTGTTTGGAAATGCAGAGCCCTGGGCACTTCAGGCATTCAGGGGTGTTGGGGAGCCTGGGCACCGTGTCTGTAACTATAGGGTCTGAAGGTACTCAGTACAAGATTTTCTGGGGCCTCCACAGACCACCTGCTGTGGGAGAGGTAAGGTGCTCTTGTTGGAGATCTGAAAGTCAAGGAGATGGGGAGAGGAAGTGGGGCCTTCATTGGGGGGTAGTTGTTCAGATGAGGAGGAGCGTGGGGAGGGTCAGGAGGAGAAATCAGCAGCTAGACTCAGTTTCCCTCAGCCTCTATCTTAGGTATTAGGGCAGACCAGAGTAAAGTCTGTGTCCTGAAGCCAGTAGGAGCCGGCGAGCTGGAACCGGGGGCTAGACACCAGGTTCAGCAGGAATGGGAAGGGGGGCTAGA
>PVIU01001826.1:0-193524 GCA_004026605.1 Ondatra zibethicus
ACCCTTGTCTGGCGGCTACAGTGCTGGCCTTCCCTCTGAGAGAGGCTCTTCCTGCCTTCTCCACTTACTCTCTGACCTTAGGTTTTGCTAAAGGTCACCTCCCTGGCATTTCCTGGCTTCCTTATCTAGGACTGAAAACCCCAATCCTGCCCTCCCCAGCCTCCAGGCTTTCCTTTCCCACACCTTCTCCCCAGGGATCGGAGGTTCCCAGAGGGCGTCTGTAGCCTAATGAGGCCAGCAGTTAGTGTCCAATTAAACTTCATTGGGATCCATCAGGAAGCTCAATTAAATGTGTTTGATACATCAGAGAGGCGTTAACCAGGCTCAGAGGACCACACTTCCGTCACCCTGCCTCTACTTTCCTACTAAACATCCCTTTTCTGGGGAAGGGCAGTCAGCAATCGCAATCTAAACCACGCTGGCTCCATCTCATATCTTCAACATCAACTACAGGGTGTTCTTGCTTCAGATGTTTCTGAACCAGCGGTCCTCAAACTTCCTAAGGCTGAGACCCTTCTACAGTCCATCGTGTTGCGGTGACCCCAACCATAAAGTTATTTTTGTTGCTACTTCATAACTGTAATTTTGCTACTGTCATGAATGGCAATGTAAATATTTTTTGAGATAGAAGTTTGCCAAAGGGATTGTGACCCACGGGCTGAGAACCACTGTTAACCCTTAGTGCTCAGGGAATCCACATGTTGGTACGCACGCCACAGGATACTGTGGAGTGTCTCTGCCCGGAGACACACATTAGCATATGCCCTCGCCCCCAGCTGCACAAGCCCAGGCCGCGGTCAGCTGTTCCAGGACACAAGCCTTTCCCAGGAACTGAGCAGAAGTGGGACCCACTGATGGATTCCTAAGCAAGGGCCCCTCCCTGCAGCTGCAGCTCCCACATAGCTCTCTCCTGAAAAAAAGTCTTGGCTTAAAAGGAACCCTGGGCTTTGTAGATCAGCTGCTGCAAAGAGCACCCGATGTAGGATTGCGCCTTCTAGTGGACAAGACGAGAAGCTAAAAATCTTACTTCGCCAACAATTTCAACTAAGGACTTCTTTTTGCCTGTGGGTCGCAGGTTTTTTTCCCTCAAGTTTTTTCATCTTGCTTTTGAGACAACCCCCCCACACTAGTCGGAAACTCACCAAGTAGGTTACGCCAGAGGCCAGTGAAGTCTAGGGACCTGCCTACCTCTGCCACGTGCTACCATGTCCAGATTTTTTACTTGGGTTGTGGGATCAAACAGAGGTCCTTAGGTTCACAAAGTGCATTGCCAACTCAGCTATCTCTCAGCACTAAGGCCTTCTTGACCACAGATTCCATGGGCCGGTCCTAATCCTCATGGAATACAGAGATGGTCACAGAGATTCAGGCCTGTCCAGGAGAGCTCATCTCAAGAATGCCTGTGTCAACTAGTCAGTGGCTCGGTAGGCCCAAGGTTGGGGGAGCCATGGGAGAGATAGACGGGAGCAGGGGGTGGCTGGGAACTCTTCCAGCCGCGTGAAATGTTCCAACTTCCCTGGAATCTGTATTCCCCTGAGACCGAACGGCAGCCACTGCCCTGTAGTCAATAATGACGTCAGCAGAGGAAGACGCCGCCTCAGGGCAGCGTTTTAGCGGAGTAAGACCAGATGAAGGTGCTTCCGGGAGGGTTTGGCACCGCAGCTCAGGCCACTCTGCCTCGTGACCCTCTCCACTAGTCATTCCCCTGCTCTGGGCCAACTTCCGCCTAAGGAATCCCCAAGGACACTCAGCGTGGTGGTGGCACTGGCTGAGGCACGACCATGAGTTTGAGGCCAGCCTGGACGACACAGTGTGTTCTTGTCTTAAACCCACCAGGATAGTCTGGAGGCTCGTGCCTGTAATCGCAGCAGTGGGGAGGGTGTGGCAGGATGGTGGGGAGTTCAGCCTGGACTAAGAAGTAGATGTGAGATCCTGTCTTAAGAGCCCAGCCCTGTGAACCCGAAGACCCTGCAGCATTCCTTCCTTGGCTGACAAGAAGGACCATGGGCTCTTGAGAAGGAAGCTCCACCCATCAGCCCTCCGCAGGCAGTCAGACACCGTGCTCAGAGGGGCCCAGGAGCTGACGTTGAGTAAAATGGCAAACCAGGATCGCACTGGCCACCTGACGACCAGTTGCCCAGACAAGTTCTGGGGGCAGACTGGAGCCACCATGAAGACACCCGCACCAGGATGAGTCAGGGACATGCCACCAAAACAGTCTACTCCAGAAAGATCAGTACAAACTATTTTTTCCAGCGAACACTGCATCTTGACATGTTAATTTAGGCAGCAAACAGTCTTCTAGCGATAGCATGTGGCCAATGGGACACTTTTGTGAGAGCCAAATGCGAATACTGAGCCATGCCAAGGTCTGCAGCTACCGCAGCTCCCGTGTCTTGGAAGCACCGGGCTCCTTCATGGGATGGGCCCACTGGCACCATCACAATCCCTCTATCAGGGCTCTCCAGGTTCACACAGGGAGGTGACAGGGCTGGCTGGCCCCAGTGGAAGACCCAGGTGTTTGTGGCTCCATGCTGAGCCCTTCCTAGGTCACCTAAAGGGCTACAAGGACACCAGAAACGTCCCTGGTGCCTCCACCATAGCTTTAAGTCCTTCCTATTGGTTGGTTGCAAAAAACGCTGAAAACCTTACATCTGGGTAGGTCTCAGGAGTCAGCTGGATAATGGGATGGTAAGACCGCGAACAGGCCCAATGAGCCACATCGAATACAATGTAAGCCAAGGGGACAGGCCCCTGGCACAGCAAGTTAGTCTTCCACACCGTGCAAACAACCCGAGCACAGTGTGGGAGACAAGCCACCAAACACTCCACTGCCACAGCGTACCCAACCTGTGACAAGGTCCCCTAGGTGTGCAATTGGGCACAAGTGGGGACAACAGTAGTTCTGATCCTGCTGAGGACACTGGGCCAGAGGTAGCACGAAGGGATGACCCCAGATGCCATGACCCTGAGGCTCTCGAGGCAGAGGGATGGGCTCAGCCCTACAGACAATACAGTGTCCCTTTCACCTACCTGCAGGTAGGCCAGCAAGAGACACCTATACACACACATGCATAAACTAAAAAAAAAATTTTTAAAGAAAAAAAAAAGAGGTATACCAGCGGGTTTCAGTTAGCCACTTGTCTGCTAACTCCTATGGAGATGAGAGGAGCGCCCAGAGGGCCTAGATCCCAGGAGCCTTATACCTTACTTTCCTGGAGGACACTGCCCCTAGCACCTACACTCCCTATAGAACTTTCGCTGTGTGCTTTGTGACCCAAACAGCTAGGAACAGGGCCACTTAACGCGTGTTGGCCATACAAACCCACACCCGACACTGACACCCCAGGAGCATGAAGAAACCGGGCGGTGGTGGCGCCCGCCTTTCACCCCAGCACCTGGGAGGCGGCAGCAGGTGGATCTTTGAGCACCGGTCAGCCACACAGTGAGACACTGTCAGACAAGCAATCCAAACAGAGTGTGGCCAAACTCCATTTATTTAGAGCCACCGCACAAAGCAGTCTTCAGCCGGCGAGCACCATGCCAGAGTCAAACCCAACAGGCCCAGGTTCTCACGCAGTGCACACGCACCAATCTTCCAGACAGATGCCCTGAAACAAGAAAGCAGATGCCATCGGTCTTCACCCCACCTCAAACCCCAACATTCAGTTCAAACCGCCAGCCCCAGGTGGGTGTATGAGGTGCCAAGTAGGCTTCCGCTGGCACATCCTTCCCCAGGTACAGAAACTGCTGGCACCCAGAGCTGGCCACCTACCCAGGTCAGTGACCGCCTGACCTTCCACTCTTTGGGTTTAACTGTGGGCCTTCCGGGAAACCTGTGGGTCAACAGCCACGAGCCAGGCCTCTGGTGACAAAGTACCCTGCAGTTGCATTCCAGTTTTGACTTTCCCCCTTCCCCCCGACCGTATCCTCAGCACTTGTCCTTCCTGTCCCGTCCAGTCTGTACCTCCCTCACAGGACCACAATCCTGACGCGTCCTCACGCGTGGTCTCTTTCCTGCTGTCTACACTATTTATTGACATCCACTAGGACATCTGAGGTCTGTGGGACCTCAGACATACTAAGCACATGCTCCACCACTGAGCCACACTCCAGTAAGGCCCACTAGGCCCTGAAAAGCACGGCAGATTCCTGTCAACACTCTTTTGGAGGCGTGCCAGACCAGACCTCCAACATGGTGACCACTGGTCCCATGCGGCTATGGAAAATAAGAATTCTAGTCCCTCAACCACACTGCAAAGACAGCCACGGGAGGCCCCTGGTTGCCTGGGAGTCCGGGTGAAATATTTCTATCATCACAGTTTGTCTGGTTGTACTGTGTCTTATACAGTAATGTCTGAACTCACAAATGGACATGTCTTTTTGTTTAAACTCAACACGGGGAGGGGCATGTACCCAGTAAGTAGAGTTGCCTAGCATGTAAAAAGCCTTGGGTTTGATCCCCAGCACCACGTGAATCAGGTGTGGTAGAGGGTGCCTGTAATCCAACAATCCAGGTGTGGAGGAGGGAGTTTAAAGGCTATCCTCGGCTACATAACGAGTTCACGGGCAGCCTGGGTTAAATGAGACCCTATCTTAGAGGGTAGCGATGCTATCGCTGGAGAGCTGGCTCAACAGTTAAGGGCACTTGCTGCTTTTACAGAGGACCTGGGTTCAGTTCCACACTGGGGCTCACCACCGACTGTAATTCCACTTCCAGGGGATCTGGTAAACTTCTTTTGACCACTAAGGGCGCCAGGCAAACATTCATACATATTAAAAAGCAAAATCCATAAGGAGGGCTGGAACAATAGATCAAATCTTTACTTTTTTTTTTTTTGGTTTTTCGAGACAGCTTTGGAGCCTGTCCTGGAACTAGCTCTTGTAGACCAGGCTGGTCTCGAACTCACAGAGATCTGCCTGCCTCTGCCTCCCGAGTCTGGGATTAAAGGCGTGCGCCACCACCGCCCGGCCAAATCTTTACTTTTGAAGGAAACAAAGGACACCAAAGCTCTGTGGTGTTCTGAGCAGCACTCCATCTGCCGGCGCTAGCAAGAGTCCTGTTTGCAGTGTCATACATGATCACCAAACTGCTGCTAGGGTGCTCACACCTGTTACTGCAAATTCCAACCCCAGGGAACACGTTCCTCTGGGAATTTTCTTTAGGTCAAGGTCGGGCTGTCTGGTACAAGGCTGCACCCACCTCGGGCAGGTTCAACCACACAGGAGCCTTTCCCCAGACCGTCCAGTTTAGGACACTGGAGCTGCGGGGTTGACATACCTGCGTCACCCACGCTGAGGTCACCTGAAACTCCTCGGAGGAGAAAGGAGTTACTGCGTGATTTCTTCCAGTCGCCAGGGGCCGGGGAGTTCGTTTTCTAGGTGGGGAAAAAGAGTAATACAACTGAGTTTAAGTGGATGGCCTCGTGTGTGGTGGCACACTGGAGACGCCTGGGCACCGTGCATCCCTGCCACCCGCCGCCCATCCCGCGGCCGCCTGCGCGTCCAGCCAGGGTCAGGCTCCTCCCGGAAGCGGCTTCCGCAGTGGGAGCGGTTTCCGGAGCCCCGACTGCAGGTTCCACGGCGCCTCCACGCCGCGACACGGAGATTAGCTTCCCCTCTATACGAAGCCCGCGGGTTCCTCTCCCCGGGCGGAAGCAGCTCCCCAAACGCACTTCCGACCGGAAGTGAAGACTTACCATCGAGACTGCCACTAGAGGGGCGCTCTGGCCTTTGGGTCATCCAAAGACGCCTTAAAGGGGCCGTGCGGTCCAACCGTGGTCCCAGAGGTTAGAGACCCCCGAGGCTGCCAGGCCTTGTCTAGAGGGGCACAAGAGGGAGGGACGTCCTACCCGTGAGCACCGGAAGCTGGCCGCTGTCTCTTTACCTCTCCCTCAGCCCTGTGCAGGACATTGGGCCGATGGTACATTCCTAAAGGCTGTAGTTCCCGAGGGATCAAGTAGCTTTCCCTGAACTCGGCAAACCATCCCAGGTGTGGCAAAGCGAGTTGACTCCCAGCCGGTCCTGCTGCAAACCTGTAACCCTCTATTACAGCATGAACCCATCGTTGGGATCAATTGACCATCCATGAAGTCAGCACCCTTCTGCTCCGATGACTCCCCCAAAGTCGCACCTCTGAAACAGGACTGGATCTGGAAACAAGCCTTCAACAGAGAGCTCCTGGGGGATGTCACTGTGGTCCAGCAAGGGTTTGAGTCTGTGATGTGGCATCTCTGGGCTAACACCCCCAAAACTCCAAAGTAGGCATCCAAGCCCTGCATCCAGTACAAGGCTTCAATTGTCCAAGGGATTCCCAAGGGTTCCAACAGGAAATCCCACCAAGAATTTGATCAATTATCTCAGGGTCAAGTCAGTGCTGGGTAGTAATTTGCCCTGAACGGAAACATCCCATCCTAGGGGGAAGCTTGAGAAAGTGCTCCAGGGAGGGTCCTCAAGAAAATAACTCGTGAGCCTCAAGAAGTCCCTGAAACTAACCAGATTCATAAGGCCCCTCCCTCCCTAAGGCTATATAAGGAGTAGCAGGAGCCAGAGAGGCAGAGGTGGAGGGTCTCTGTGAGTTTGAGGTCAGCCTAGTCTACAGAGCTAGTTCCAGGACAGCCAGGGCTACACAGAGAAACTCTGTCTAAAAAAGCAAACCAAATTACCCCTTCTCGCGCCCCCAAATAGAGGCATAAACTAGCCAGAGATAAGGGGATTAGGCTCTAGACCTGCTGCCTTATAAGCTCTCCACACCTCTGCGCAGGGACAGCTTCTTTCCAGGAATTCTCTTTCACAGTCGCATGGAGCCCAGGCTGGCCTGGAACTTCATATGTAGTTGAGGACGACTTTGAACTCCTGATTCTCCCGCCTCTGCCTCCCAGTGCTGGGATTTCAAGTGTGTAGCATCCTATTTGGCCGCTGTTGATTCTTGGTATGAGTCTATCCATCGGATAGTCTTGAAGACACTTGGGCACTATCGTAAGAGAAAGTCAATGAGGTTTCCAGCACAGTCCACCCCACCCCATTTCTCGGCCCTATTGTTTTAGTTTCGTCTGCTCCTCACTTAGCTTTGGTTGTCTGGTTTTGCTGCCAGAACAGTTTTGCTTGGTTTTACTCTAGTTATCAGCTTACTTGATAATTAAAAATGTAATTAGGACAAGTTCAGCAGCACAAACAGGTTTGGGAATAGTGACTTTCGGGCGGCTGGCATTGGCCTCTCTTTGTAATGGGAGTGGTAGTTGGGTCAACAGGAGAGGAGTCTCCAGTCTCCTGTGTCCCTTAGGCTAGAAACACACCAATCAGTGAGCTCCACTTGAGGGACGGGCTTCCCACCCTGTGTTGCCCAGGCTGGCTCAGAACTCCTGGGCTGAAACGATTCTCCTGTCTGAACCTCCCAGGTCACGGGCTACAGGTGCCCTGTGATGGCGACATGTGGATCGGCTGAGCTGTTTCTGCCACTTGGAGCCAGAGAAGGACAGTCAGTTCCCAACGTTAGCAGGGCCAGGCAAGCAGAGTCGGAGAAAGCCGCGGAACACGAGGTGCATTCCACGGGGCCGTGCGCCCCCTGGTGGTGCCTCTGAGAACTGCAGCCTGTCGTGCCGTACCTTTTGAGGTCAGAAATGGACCGGACCCCAGTCCTGGCCTATGACCCTCTTCCCTCCTACTTTCCCCTTTCAGCCTCGTTAGAAAAAAACCAAAACCCGGCTCACCACATCTCACAGCAATGCATTAAATAGCCCACGGAGAGGTGTGTGAGAAAGAAGAGTGTGTGGAGTTTCCCAGCTTAGAGAGGGGGAGGGAAATGTTTGACGACATCCAGCTGCTGGGTTTGAAAGTGGAGGAATGAGCCACAAACCAAGGAGCGCTGGCAGCCCAGAGAGGCTAAAAGAGGCGACCAGAGGACAGCCAACACCTGCTTGATCACAACTAGCTACAAGGGAGTTGGCAAGGCGAGCCTTTTAATTGGGGGCTCTGTCCAGGTGAAGCCAGGCTAAAGTCACCCCAAAAGCAATGGCAAGAGAGTGGCCTTAAAACATCCTGATGGGGTTAGCGGGAACTCCCAAGAAAAGAGCCCTAAGTGCCAGAGTAGACCAACCAAAGCACTTATGAGGGGAGCTGACATAGAAACCGTGTGTTAGGGTTCTGAGAGGGACAGAGCAGAGAGTGGGTCTACATGTATCAAAAGGGGATCAATTATAGTGGCCTACAGGCTGTGGTCCAGCTAGTCCCACAATGGCTGTTTCCTGATGGAAAGGCCAAGAGTCCAACAGTTCAGTCCATGAGGCTGGCTGTCTCAGCTGGTTGTCAGCACACACCAGGATCCTGAAGACGCAGGTTCTAACACCGGCACAGGAAGGCCTTGGCGGCAGAATAGATGAACTTGTCGGGGAGAATGAGGGCAAGCAGGCAAAAAGCAAAAGCTTCCTTTGTCTGTGTCATTTTATGTGGGCTGCCACCAGGTGTGGCCCAGGTTTAGGGTGTGGGTCTTCTCACCTCAAATGGTCTGATCAAAAAAATCCCTCACAGGTGCAGCCAGCTGCTTGGGTTTTAGCTGACTTCAGTTGCAGTCCAGTTGGCAACTAGGAAGAGGCATCCTGTCCAGGTGTGCCCATGGGCAGTGGAAAGGCTGGAGCGTTTACATAGGAGTTTGAGGGATTTAGGTTGGGGGTGTGGCTCACACGCAAGGTGGTGGGTTCATTCCTAAACACGGCAGAAATGCGTTCCTATTTCCACAAGGGGAGGGGCTGCTGCAGGTGTCTGTGTCTCTACTGCAGATGCAAGGTGCACTGGGGAGGCTGCGGGGTGCCCTGCAGTGGTGGAGCACTGTCTACAGGAGGAGGATGGTGTGCTTCTTCAAAATGTCGCTGCTGTGTGATGAGGACCCTGCACAGGGCAGGACTCAGGGCCTCATGGGCTTGAATCCTCACTGCTTGGCTGTGTAGGGGCTTGCACCACTGTGACTAGGGCTCCTTTCCTATTATATTATACTATATTATATATTAATTTATTTATTGTGCTGGAATAGGACCTGGGCATTTGAATCAAGCACTCTTGTGCTGAGCTGCATCCCTAGACCTTCTGCCCATTTTAAAAATAAAATATTCGAGTAGGTAGATGAGATGGCGCTGCAGGTTAAGGTGCTTGCTGCCAAGACTGATGACTGGAGTCTGATCCCCAGAGCCCCCCATGACGGAAAGAGAGAAAGCGCTCCCTCGAGCCGTCATCCCACCCCACGTGCATGCCGGGGTATGCGTGCACACATATCCTCTCTCTTTAAGTAACACAACCCCGTCTCATTTTTTGAGGTAGGGTCTGTTGTGAGATGTTTTACTCTTTTGACTTTTTGAGGGGCCCACCACCCCGCTCCCAAATAAATCACACACAGAGACTTATTCTTATGAATACCTGGCCTTAACTTGGCTTGTTTCTTGCCAGCTTTTCTTAACTTAAATTATCCCAACTACCTTTTTCCTCTGGACTTTTTCCTTTTCTTACTTCTGTGTATCTTACTTTCAGTCTTACTCCTCAGCTGGCTGGGTGACTGACCCCCGACGTCCCCCCTCTTTGTTCTCTCATTGCTCCTCCTTTTTCCCAGTTCTCTCCTCTTTGTACTCTCTGCCAGCCCCACCTATCCTTTCTCCTGCGTTGCTATTGGCCGTTCAGCTCTTTATTAGGACCATTGGGTGTTCCAGACAGGCAAAGAATCACAGCTTCACAGAGTTAAACAAATGCAGCACAAACAAAAGAAACACAGCTTCATAATATTCCCCAACAAGGGTCTCTACTCAACCTGGAGCTCGCTGCTTCAGCTGGGCTGGCCTAGAGTTCCAGACATCCTCCTGTCTCCATCACCGCAGTATTGAAATTATAGGCGCTGGAGGTTTAAATAAGAATGGCTCCCGTAGGCTCATGCATTTGAATGTTTGGTTCCCAGTTGGTGAAACTGTTTAGGAAGAATAGGAGGTGTGGCCTTGGAGGAGGTGTGGCCTTGGAGGAGGTGTGGCCTTTTGGAGGAGGTGTGTCCCTGCTGGTATGCTTCAAGGTTTCAAAAGCCCGTACCAGGTCCAGTCTCTTTTTCTCTCTCTGCCTCTATCTTGCAGATCAGAGGTAAGCTCTTAGCTACTGCTCTTGTGCCAGGCCTGCCTGCCAGCCACCATGATCCCCACCATGATGGTCATGGACTCACCCTTTGAAACTGTAAGCAAGCCCCCAATTAAATGTTTACAAGTGGCTTTGGTCATAGTGATAGAAGAGTAGCTAAGACACAGGCACACACCACCATGCCCCATCTTTTACGTGGGTGTTAGGGACTTGAACTCAGGTCTTCGTGCTTGCCTCTGGCCTCCACATGCATGTGTACACAAACGCATAAATACCCACATGTGTGTGCACATCATTTTATCATCATCCTCATTTATGCCCCAACAATGCTAAAGCCTGCATGGGCAGCCCGTTTATGGCGCTTCTCCGGTAGTTCCTGTCCTGGGCAGTCCTCGGTGCTGTGTTATTGTCATACCCAAGGTTCCACAGTCTTTCTCTATGCTGTCTATCCAGCGGTTTTTTGGGTCTTCCTCTTTGCCTTATCCTGATGGGGAATCTTTGCCAACCAATCATCTTTAAGAGGTGGGACCAAGTTACAGTGTGGCTTTCTGGGGCCCAGAGAAAAAAACGGAGGCACAGCTGAGCTTGGACTTCTCGTCCCTGTTTCGTGAGTTTTCCCCTTATAATAAATAAAAATATAATTGTTTTATCTTGTAGCTAGCCTGGTCATTTCCCGAATCGAGCTAGCTTCTGCATTATCCCAACAGTGCTGTCTGCGGGTATCTGCCGCCATCCATTCTCCCAACATGACTGAAGTATCCCAAGTGTCCTAGCCATATCCTGTAGTTTACTTCCGTCTGTAGATGGAGATGTTTCTTGATGTCACCGTTGCGTAGCCTATCTCTTCATGAGACGCCTTGAATCCCGCTGAGACATGCCATCCCAAACACATTCAGCCGCTATTCTGAGGAGCATTTCGTAAACGCTCTGTCCGCTCTATAAAGATACCTTTGCATCAGTCAAAGTCTGTGGAGAGCTAAGTGATCAGTTTAAGACCATCGTAGGACTGTTGCAGTCTCTCATCACAACAGCCCTGGAGGATGAGGAGAGAGGCGTGCAGACACGCGGCGTGCTAATCAATAAGTTGCGTTTTGCTGACAAGACAGCACCTACTTGCTGAAAGTCCAAACGAGCTGCAGGCCATGGCAGAGTGGTGGAAGTCAGTGAAAACCTTGTATGAAATAAACAGCAAGAAGACTGAGATACAACACATGGGAAGGGCACACGCGGATTTAACACTGTAGTAAAGAATCAGAACATGTGTGTGCACGCACATGCAAATGCCTTCTGTAGAGCATGGTGGCACACACCTATAATCCCAGGTGCTTGGAAGGCTGAGGCTAGAGGATTGTAAGTTCAAGGACAGCCCTTACAACTTAGTGAGACCCCGTCTCAAAAGAGAAAAAAAGAGTCCAAAAGTGTGGTTTAGTGTAGAATATTCACCCGGTATGTTCAAAGTCCTAGGTTCAACTCTTGCTGCCCAAAAGATGCCATCTCCTGGGATGTCTCAGGGGAAGGAGGGGAACTTTGAAAGGGAGATGTCTGGGTCCTTTACAATTGTTATGGCTTGAATGTGAAGTGTCCCGTGCAGGCTTGTGGTTTTAATGCTTGGTCTCCAAACACTGGTTCAATTTTAGGTTCTAAAAATTTTGGGGGGTGGGACCTTACTGGAAGAAGTAGGTTACAGGGGGCGGTTCTCTATCCCAGCCACTTCCCATCATCCTCTGCTTCCTGCTGGCTGGGATGTGAGCAGTCTTCCAGAACACACTATATGTTCAGCACTCGTTCACAGGACCAGTCATCGCCAAGCATGAGTTAGTTTGCTTTTTTAGGGACCCAAGACGCTGACATGGTCTGTCTAATGCCCTCTGAGTTTGTCTTCCCTCCCTCCCTCCCTCCCTCCCTCCCTCCTTCCTTCCTAGTTTTTGTTTGTTTTTCTGAGACAGGGTTTCTCTTTGTAGCTTTGGAACCTGTCCTGGAACTCACTCTATAGAAGGCTTGGTTCCCAGCACCCACACAGTGGCTCACCACCCTCTGTAACTCCAGTTTCAGGGGACCCAATGCCCCCTTCTGGATTCCAAAGCCACATACATCCCACATGCAGACACACATAATTAAATACATTAAAAATGAATCTTAAGGTTTCCGTTTACCCTACTTGTTATTATTTACATACAGCGCAGAGCCCCTGGCTGTATAGTGATGGCATGCTCCACCAAACTCATAAGTTAAAAATACAAATTGGAAATGATTTAAATTTTGTTAAATTATGTTTTCCGTATTTGGCGTGCACGTGTGCATGTGTGTGTGAGCACACATGTCATGGCGTGTGTGGGAGATTAAAGGACAACTTGAAGGAGTCAATTCTCTCCTTCCACCAAGTGGGTCCCAGCGACCAAGTTCAGGTTCTCAGGCTCAGTGGCAAGGGCCTTTACCTGCTGATCCACCCCCAGCAAATATTTATATTTACAGAGTTTCTCCATGTATCCCTGACTGCTCAGAACTTGCTATGTAGACCAAGCTGACTTGGTCTTGCAGTAATCCCTCTGCCTCTGCCTTCTACATCCTGAGAGTAAGCCAGCATGCCCAGTTTTTGTTGTGGGTTTTCATTGGTTAGTTTAAGGCAAGTTCTCTTTATATAGACCAAGCAGCCCTGGAATCCAGAGAGCCGCCTGCCTTTGCCTCCTGAGCTCTGAGGAGAGCTTAGCCAAGAAACTTCTTAAAATTACACCCTATTATTTTGTGTATGCCCGAGTGTGTGTTCACGTGTGTGGGTGCACAGATGTGTTCAGGTGCATGTGGAGACTGGAGGACAGACTCGGATGTTCTTCAAATGCTGCCAGCAGTTTGCACATGAGTGAGTCTGTGTGTGTGTGTGTCTGTGTGTATGTCCGTCTATGTCTCTGTGTGTGCTCATGTGTGTGTCTGTGTGTGTGCACTCACACTCCAGCTGATGACAGAGAGGTGCTAATCCTTGGGAGACAGCGGAAGCCAGAAGGAGGAGGAACCTCTGAGCCCCAGGTCTCTGTGGCAGCAGCAGCTGAGCGCTTTCTTTCATATAATTCCTTTTCAACAGACTCTAACTTTCCCAACTAAACAGTTCCTGTTTGCAAAGAACTCCAGATCTGTGCCTGGAGCCCCCAAAAGGGTTTGTTCAGGGAGGTCCTGGGGGAGCAGAGGGAGGCTAGAGAAGGGAGCTTGGGAGGAAGGGGGCCTGTGCCAAGTCCTAGGGAAAGTGGGAGGAGTCTTCCCAGGTAGCAGGAAACCACTGTGGCAGTCCAGCAAGGTGCCCAGGGAACTGACAGAGTGAATGAGGACAGGGCTAAGGGCTAGAGACAGTCAGGGCCTGGAGAGCCAGTAGCTTCCATTTGAGAAGGCAGCATGGAGGGATTTTGCTCAACAGAGATGTGGTCACATTAGGTTCTCTTTAAATATTTTTAGATTTATCTAGTCATTTGTTTTCAAGATAGGGCCTCATTATGTAGTTCTGCCTGTCCTGGAACTATGTAGACCAGACTGGGCTTGAACTCAAAGAATTCTTACCTGCCTCTGCCTACCAAGTGTTGGGATTAAAGGCATGCACCACCATGCCCAACTCAGATTTATTTGTTTATATGCGTGTGTGTATGATGTGTGCATGTGTACCACTTGTATGCAGTACTCATGGAGGCCAGAAGAGGGTGTCAGGTCTCCTGGCACTGCAGTTACAGGTGATTGTGAACAGTGATGTGGGTGCTGGGAACTGAACCTGGGTCCTCTGGAAAAGCAGCCAGTGCTCTTAACTCCTGAGCCATCTCTCCAGCCCCCATATTAGGTCCTCTTTAGAGAAACCACGCTCCCTCCTTTGGAAGAATTAACTCAGGGAGGATCTCAGTCAATCAGAGCCTCACAAACCCTGTCGTTGTTGGTACAGGTGCCCAGGCCTGAGCCAATCAGAGCAAGACTGACCTCGGAAGACCAGACAGGTTCAAGAGAGATCATGTGCCCCAAAATGGCTTCCTGGGAGGGAAGCAAGGACTTTTCCTGCCCAGCCCACCTTTTATTGCTGCTTTGGGAGAGAGAAGAGGCTTGTGGTTTTGATTTTTTTTTTCTTACAGCCAGCCCTAATGGAATAGGCCTGCTAGATAAAGTACAGGAAGCTCAATTAAATCTGCATTTCAGATAAATAACCATGGGTGGGGTGACATTTGTGTGTGTGTTTACATTAATCATGGGTGGGGTGACATTTGTATGTGTGTTTATATTAGTGCATTGTTAATCTAAAGTTAAAACAAACAATTCACATTCCTGTCTCCGGTTTTTTTTTTTTGTTTGTTTGTTTTTTTTGATTTTTTGTGAAGTTGGAGTTGCCTGTTGGAGAGAGGCTGCCCAGTGAAGGGTCTGATGGGCAGGCGAGGAACCTAAGAGTGGTGTTTGGCTCACAGCTTCTAAAGTTACGAAGTTACAGTCCATCTTGGCAGAGGAGGGGTCCTAGTCTTTTGTTTTGTTTTTTCAAGACATAATCTCTCTAAGTATCCCTGGTTGTCCAGACCAGGTGGCCTCAAACTCACAGAGATCCTCCTGCCTCTGCCTCTGGGATTCAAGGTGTGCACCACCATGCCCTGCTGTCCTAGTGAGCCTTAGCTGTCACTCAACAACAACCTAGAGCCACCTGGGAAGGGAGTCTCGCTTGAGGGAGTGCTCAGAGCTGACTGACCAGCAGGTGTGGCTACAGGGTGGATGCAGAAGGCCCCAGCTCTCTGTGAGTAGCCTCATTCCCTGGGCAGGTGGTCCTGGGCTAGCTAAGCATGAGTCTCTGAGGGAACCAGCTGTAATGTCCCTTTAAGAGACAAGTCACGCCCACTCCCTCCCCTGTCACTGAGGCAAGTTGATTTTCACCTTCCAGACTGAGCCCTTTCCTTTCCATCCCCCTCTCAAAGAGGCAGCTTCCGTCTCTCCCCACTTCTCCCCTTCCCCCCTCTGTTTCTCTCTCTCTCTCTTTCTCTGCTCTTCTCCCTTCTCCCCTTCTCCAGTTCTCCTCCATAACCCACTACATAAATATCCAACCTCACTCTGCATGGTGTGCCTATCCATGTCTCTGTCTCTTGCCCATTGCATGGCTCCCTGCCTGGGACCAGCTGCCTTTGGAGACCTATGGCGTGGTCTCGTGGCATGCCCACTGCAGCCACTTCCACTTGGGAAACTGTGCCGTCCCTGCCTGGGACCAGCTGGTCTCAGGACCCACTGTCCACTGCCGCTGCTTTGGGATCTGCAACATTTTACTTTTACCATTGCACCGGCAGGCAGTGTTCCTCCATCATTGATGCTGTACCTTCTGCTATGAGTTTCCCACTTAGAGGTAATGCAATGCTGTGTGTAACAACACGCAGGCCTGCCTTCAGTTTCCTGCTTGAGTTCCTGCCCTGGTTTCTCTGAACAACGAACTGTGACCTAAAAGTCTAAGCCAACCTCTGTCTTCTAAATTGTTGCTGGCCGTGGTGTTTGGCACAGTAAGAGAATGCAACCAGGAAAGAGGCCTTGGCAGATCAGCTCCATGGGGGTGGGGTAGGGGGAGAGAGCTAGATGGGATCTGGTTGCTGGGGTGATGCTAAGGGAGGGGCCTTCCAGACCCGGCACCCCAGACCCACCTCTCTCTGCCAGCTCCCTCTCAGAGTTCAGGAGTTAAGGCCCTAGCGGAGGCCCCACAGCCTGCTTAGGATGCAAATTCAGTCATACAAAAGGAGACCTATTCTTGCACACAGCTTTCTCTACTTCAAGAACATCACAATATTTACCCTGAAATCATTCCAGGATTAGACTGGTTTCGCCTTTCATGTTGACATACAAATGGAACTAATTTGGGTGGTGTCCCCTGAGTTACCTTTGTCCAGCACCTGACAGACAACCGGTCACAGGGTGGTCACACGGCGATACCTGTGAGCTCAGACAGGGATGAACAGATAGACATTGGTGACAGGCTAGGACTGGGGGCATTCTCACAGGGAGAGGGATGGAAGGAGGCCGGAAAGAGACTCTGCAGACAATTAAATCATTTAAGGTTCCATTCTCCTCTCCCCAGAGGCCGCCACAGGGATGCTGGTGACTGCGAGTGCGCAGGCAGACTTAGCAGTCTGAGATCCTGCCGCTCCAGGGGCGGGTGGCAGTCAGTGTGTGGTGATGGCACGTCGCCCGCTTCCTGCTCTCACTAGGTCTCCTCCTCACATGAGTAACGGTCGGGAGGAATAGGGTGATTGAGACCACAGTCCTTGGACACGCTATTTCCTCTGGCTCCTGGGAAGGCCTGTGAGGAAAAGTCCAGTGGAGCCGGGGAGAAGGAGAGTCCCTGAGTCCAGACACGGGTCACTAGAGGTCATCCCACCTGGACCAGGGTTCTCTACCTGAGCACCCAGTGGGAGAAGATGCTACAAGGGGCCACACCGGTGCCCTCTGCAGCGGCTGTGCAAGCCCTCCTGGTCTCAGGTCCTGGCTCTGACGTAGGTTTCCTTGGAGATGGTATCTGGATGGTTCTATTACACAGTGGTGCCCATAATGGCCACAGCAGTATGTAGGATAGGGTGGGTGAAGTGTCGTGGAATACCAGCGTCTACTCGGCTCGAACGCTGTCCCTGTAGGACACCTTGCTGATGGGCCGCTGGGAGGAGTCGTTTTTGTTATTGCTGTTATAATGAAATTCTAGAGGTGAGAACCATAGTAAAGAAAAGAGGTGCACTTAGCCCTCTGTCCCAAAATTCTGGCATCGACTTGGCTCTGGTAAGGGCCTCATGGGGTACAGGGAGAGACTGCATTGGCAAACAGGAAGCCAGAGGAACACTGGGGTTCCACAATACCGCTTGTGAGTACATCCCAGTGGTCTGAACACCTCCCAGCAGGCATGACCGCTTATAACTTCCAACACACAAACCTGTGGAGACACAGCCCAGCGTGGCAGTCAGCAGGAGTCACATACATATTTATTAACTCCTACCTTTGGAAGATTCAGGCTCCATGAGGGTAGGGAAGAGGTGTGTGTGTGTGCATGTGTGTGTGTACATGAGCATGTGCGTGCATAAGCGTGTGTGTACATGTGCATGTGTGTGCATTTATGTGTGCATGTGTGTACATGTGTATGTGCATGTGTGTGCATTCATTTGTGTGAGCATGTGTGTGCATGTGTGTATACACGCATGTGTGTGCAAGTGTGTGCATGTGTGCACATAAGCATGTGTGTGCATGTGTATGTGCATGTGTGCACATTCATGTGTGCGTGTGTGTGCCTGTGTGTACATGTGTATGTGCATGGGTGTGCATTCATGTGTGCATATGTGTGCATGTAAATGAGCTTGTGTATGTGCATGAGCATGTGTGTGCATTTGTGTGTGCATGTGCATGTGTGTGCAAGTATTTGTACATGTTCATGAGCATATTTGTGCCTGTGTGTGTACATATGCATGTCCAAGTGTGCGCATTTGTGTGTGCATGAGCATGTGTATGTGTGTGTGCACATGAGCATGTGTGTGCATGTGTATGTGCATGTGTATGCATTTGTGTGTGCTTTCATATGTGCATGAGCATGTGTGTGTACCTGTGTATGTGTGCACATTCATGTTAGCATGTGTGTGAGCATGTGCATGAGCATGTGTGTGTACCTGTGTATGTGCATGTGTGCACATTCATGTTAGCGTGTGTGTGAGCATGTGCATGAGCATGTGTGTGTGTGCATGAGCATGTGTGTGCATTCGTGAATACATGTACATGAGCTTGTGTGTACATGAGTGGTGTAGGAGTTCCTTCTTTCTGTGTGTTGCTTTCATTGGTTAATGAATAAAGAAACTGCCTTGGCCTAGTTGATAGGGCAGAACTTAGGTAGGCGGAGAAGACAGAACTGAGTGCTGGGAGGAAGAAAGGTAGAGTAGGGGAGAGAAGCCATGGAGCCGCCAGAGACAGACATGCTGAATTTTTCCCGGTAAGCCACTGCCACGTGGCGATATACAGATTAATAGAAAAGGGTTAAATCAAGATGTGAGAGTTAGCCAATAAGAGGCTAGAGATAATGGACCAAGCAGTGATTTAATTAATACAGTTTTTGTGTGGTTATTTCGGGGCTAAGCTAGCTGGGTGGCCAGGAAGAACAAGCAGACCCTCTCCTGCAACACATGAGCATGTGTGTGCATTCATGTGTGCATGTGCATGAGTGTACACATGTATGTACATATGCATGTCCAAGTGTGTGCATTCATGTGTGCATGTGTACGCATGTGCGTGTGAATGTGTATGTTATTGTGCATATGTGTGCTTGTGCAGGACAGAGGACAGCCTGAGATGTTGTCTTCAGAAATACCATCAGCTCCGACTGAGCAGGGCGCCTCACTGGCCAGGTACTGGGAGCCCCAGGGGCATGGTTGTCTCTGCCTCCCCAGTGCTATGCTTTTTACTTGGGTTTTAGGGACTGGATTTTACTGATTGAGCCCCTGGGGTAGGTTGAAGCATGATTAATAAAAATTCAGGGAGCGAAACAGGAGTTCAACCTGAAGATCCGAAAAACAAAGCAGTCAGCCACTGGCTCTTACCTTGACCGGAATGGCAATCCTGCCTCCAGGAATCTCAGAATGAGACTGACTGAGAGCTGTCTCCTCCCAGTTTATAATCATCTCTAGGGTTGGGATTAAAGGCAAGCGCCCCCCCGTTTCTATGGCAACTAGAGTGGCTGCCTGGATTAAGGTGTGTGTTACTGTGGCCTGGTCTGTAAGACTGGCCAGTATGGCTGTTTTACTCTGAACTTCAGGCAAGCTTTATTTATTAAAATAAATTATTTTATTAAAAAAATATTTTATGTGTATGAGTGTTATGTCTGCATGTGTGTCTACGTATGTGATTAGTGTTCATGGCCAGAAGAGGGTGTTGGATCCCCTGGAACTGGAGTTATATATAGATTATTGTGAGCTGCGGTGTGGCTGTTGGGAACTGAACCAGGGTCCTCTGTAAAAGCAGCCAGTGCTCTGAACCCCTGAGCCATCTCTCCAGCTTTCAACAGCTCGCCCAAATGAAGGCAGGCTGATAGCAAGTCACTGTTTCCCCAAGGTGTTTGCTGAGCTACAAGGTGTTTGTAGATCTTTTTTCTCTGTTGCTCAAATAGCCTGGATGACCCGAGGTCTCAGTGGCTTAGACTGTCCCTGTCACCCATCAGATTGCTTGTGAGAGGTCCTCCAGCAGGGACAGGACAGCTTAGCCTAAGGGCCATCAATCGTCACACTGAAGGGGCCTCTTAATCACAGCCGTGAGACAGCCTGACAAAGCCTTTGGTCACGGGTGAGCAGAGACACAATTCAGCCTTAGCTCTGAGAGGTCACCAGTGACTGCATCGGAACAGGGTTCAAGTGCATCTCTCAGAGGCTAAGGGCTAAGCGGCCATCACTGTTCCTCACCCTGGCGCTTTTAGCTCCCGAGCTCTCGGGAGGCGGAAGGTGAAAGTGGGTAACAGAGAGGGGTCCTTCCTATGTCTCTGCATCCCCCACCTGCTTCCTGTCAAGCCGCGATGGTCCTAGACCCCAGTTGGCACTGTCATTACCGCTTGTGCTGGAGCCTTGCTTCAGCCGGGAAGGGGATTATTGATCCTCAACACTGCTCTCGGCGTGAGTGTGGGAATCCAAAGCCCTGGCAAGCGGCGGAATGCTCGTCCCTAAAGCTTCCCTCAGGACTGGAAGACGGAGAGAAAAAAATGGGATGGAAGAGATGAAAGCTCCCCCCCCCAATTGGAACCACACTTCAGATGAAAGTAATGTGTCTTGGAGGTTGCGATAAGATAGAAGAGAAAATTGCTGGAGACGTGTTCAGGGCTGCTCCTGGTGCTTATCTTCTCGTGCCCCTGTCAATCTGAGATGGTGTTTGCTGCTGATGAGAAAGCTGGGAATACAGAACAAAGGCTGCCTTAGAAACACGGGCTCGGAGAACATTAGCCCATTTTTAAAAAACATTTAATTTCATGGCTTCCGCACGTATACGGTTGTTTCCCGATTCTGAGAGGCAGCTGGAGGGAGGAAACAGAGTGTCGCCGCCAATTAGCGCCATGTCTTGCCGGCTTGCCCAATTGCTGTCTTTTGTTGAAGCCTAAACACATTTTCCAAGCCACTTGGCTCCTAGGATGCTGCGTGTTTCACTGGACTGCAATGCTCTTGCAACATCAGCAAGTCCAGAGACCCTCGTGTGGTGGCAGAGGGAGGCGGCATGGTCATGACAACGGCATGGTGCTCGGCCGGGCAGCTCCAACTGCACCTTCCTGGCTTTCGGCAAAAGATGTCACCGACTGTGACAAACACAGCATAGGTTGAAGTCCTAATCGCTAGTACCCCTGAATTGTGACCTCATTTAGAAATAGGGGCTTAAAAAAGGATTTATTTTGTTTTTAGTTGTGTGTGTGCTCATGAGTGTGTGCACGAGAATGTAGGTGCTTGAGGCCCTGGGTGGTCCTGGAGCTGGAGTTCCGGGGGTTGTGAGCTGCCCGACATGGGTGCTGGAGCTGACCTCAGGTCCTCTGCTACGGGCTCCTCTGAACTGCTGCGTCATCTCTCCAGCCCTGGAAGTGGAGTCGATTTTTTTCCTTTTTGTTTTTTAAAGACAGGGTTTCTCTGTATGACCCTGGCTGTCCTGGAACTCGCTCTGTAGACCAGGCTGGCCTCGAACTCACAGAGATCCACCTGCCTCTGCCTCCTGAGTGCTGGGATTAAAGGCGTGTGCCACCACCGCCGCTGCCACCTGCAGCAGCTTGAGTGGATGGAGCCTTTACAGAGGCAATCAAAGGAAGAGGAAGTCTCATCTAATAACTCGCGTTCTTAGCAAGTGGGAATGTGATGGGTTTGGGGAGATGGCTCAGTCAGTAAAATGCTGACCTGAGTTCAATTCCCAGAACCCATAGAAAAAAGATGGCAGCCATGTAGTCTCCAATCTCAGTGGGAGGGAGATGGAGACAAGCGGGTCTCCAAGCTTCCTGGCCAGGCAGCCGGGCCCCCTCGGAGAGACCCGTGAGAGACCCACACGTGAAACTACATGCACACAAAAGAGAGGGAGTGTGGACAGACACTGGGGCACACTGAAGAGACAGGTGAAGACAGCCATCTGCAAGCCACAGAGAGAGAGAGAGAGAGAGGCCTTGGCCCACTCACTGCCCTCAAAAGGAGGCAGTCCTGCCCAGACCCTAGAATCCTGAGAAAATGAGAATCCATTGCTTAATCAATCATGAGATGTGCCTAACGAGCATAGGACACTAAAACAGTCACTGGAAAAGCTGCTGGGCCAAAGAGAGCAGAAGGCTGCCTCAGTTTCCCCAGCTTAGCTGAGCATGGATGAAGCAGCAGAGATGGCTGAAACGAGGTCAGCCCTACTCGGCCTTCATATCTGTGAGAATTCTCTCCTCCAGGGGCTGTAAACAATCTCTACTCCCTTCTCTGAGGCCCCCAGGCCAAACCAGAGCTCTCCCTGGTGAACCGGAGAGTCTACTGAGATTCCAGCGCACAGGTGAGGCATGGGCGACCCCAAAGCAGCCACACTGGACAGTCTCCACCCAGCACGAATGATGGCGTCCCCACAGCCACGCAGATGGAGTCTCCTTCAGCTAACTTTCTAAAGCCTATACCCTCTAGTGCCTCCTGAGAGACCTTCCTCCACATCAGTTAGGGCAGAATTACATACAAATGGCCAGGACTCATAGTTGGAGACTTGGGCGAAGGTCCAGTGCTCTCCCTTCTGTGAGGGAATGCCAGCAGCCTCCCGGCCCATGCTGATGGGCTTCACGAGCAGGCGCAGCTGATCTGGAGATCGACAGTGATTGGCCCACAGGATCTCACACTGTAAGAGTGTCCCAGAATCTCCTTGTGTCCCTGTACCCACTGCAGCCAGGTAAGGTGAGAGCAGCCCTCTCTCCGGGGCTGGTCGCTGAGCCCGGCTTCTCCCACCCAGGTATGCTGGACATCACAAACATCATTGGCCAGCACATCCTTGACTACCTAGAGTTAACACCAGAGAGCATTCCCTTGACCCACTAAAAGTGCGGACTACTGGAGCTGAGAAAGCCTGGGTTTCTAGAACATTCTTTTAGACTCAGAGCAATGGTCTGGACCCTGTCCCTTGGGAGCTAGCCATGTAGGGATGGTTTTCCGAGGCAGCCACTGCCAGCGAGGATGTTCGACTCAGATGAAAGGCTGAGCCGTATTTTTATACTTGACACCTGCCATGTCCTCACAGCTGGTGGACGGTTATCTTCACGTGCCTGAGGGATGTCGGGGGTCTGGGGATTGGTCCTGGAAAGCATTCTGTATGGATCAGGGACTTTGCCATCTTTCCGGGATGGGCGATGATGGAGCTCCATGTGGGGTTAAAGGTACATGTTCTTCCAAGGCAGGAGCAAAGCAGCCCTGTGTGGAAGTCCCCAAATGGATTTGCTTGGCTGTGACTAAGGCTGAGTGGCAGGGAATCCACAGAGGGGCTCAGGTCAAGGCTGGGCTGGAGAACATCACAAGAAATGATAGGATCCCAAGAGAGGAGAGCTTGCACTTTGAGGGTGAGGAGATAGAATTGTGTTTCTTATTCAAAAGGTACATCTGCTGGTGAGATGGCTCTACTTGGTGGTAGAATCAATTCCTGCAAGTTGTCCTCTACACACACACACACACACACACACACACACACACACACACACACATGCACAGATGCATGCATGCACGCACCACTAAATAAATGTAAAAATTATAAAGAACAAAGTATGTCCAGTTCTGACCCCTGGTTCCTGAGAGTGAGACTTTATTTGGAGAAGCTCTATGCAGATGGAGTGAGTCAAGCTAAGGGGAGGTGGCTTAGTGAGGGTTTCCGTTGCTGCGAAGAAACACCATGACCAAAAGCAAGTTGGGGAGGAGAGGGTTTCTTTGGCTTGCACCTCCACATCCCTGTTCATCATCAAAGGAAGTCAGGAAAGGAGCTCAAGCAGGGCAGGAACCTGGAGCAGGACCTGATGCAGAGGCCATGGAGGGTGCTGCTTACTGACTTGCTCAGCCTGCTCTCTTATAGAACCCAGGACCATCAGCCCAGGAACGGCACCACCCACAATGAGCTGGGCCCTCCCCTGCCAATCACTAATTAAGAAAATGCCTACAGGCTTGCCTATAGCCTGATCTTATGGAGGCGTTTTCTCACTTGAGGCTCCTTCCTCTCAGATGACTCTAGTTGTGTCCGGCTGACATAGAGCTAGCCAGGACAGGAGGCCATAGGTCAAAGTGGGTGAGCTCCAACCAGACGTCACAGGCATCCACCAAGAAGAAACAGACACACATGGACGCGTAGGCGATGACGGTACGAGACCAAGGCACCTACAAGGTGACCTAGGGTCGCCACCACCGCTAGAAACTCAGCACGCCCCCCCACCGCCTCCACATGGTGCCACCCTGCTGGCACCATGAATCTAGACTTCTGGTCCCCAGAACGATGAGACAATACATTCTGTTGCTTTAAGCTGTTCTGCTACATCTTCTGGTAAGACAGCGAGCACCAGGAGACAAACTTGGCGGCAACCACAAGCCAAGCATTTGCATTCACAAAGCTGCCGACACGGCTGGCTTTGTGCACGGGTGCTGGGTTCAAATCCAGATCCTCGTGTTTGTTCAGCTGGTACTTTATGGACCGAGCCAGTTCCCCGCGTCCCAGCATAATACCTTCTGAATGGATGGCTGCACGAACAGTCTGATTAGCTCACTGGCTCCCAAACCCATTTCTTCTCTGTGGGAACAGGATTATGTCCTTCCTTGGAGTGTGTTCAATACTAAAGACACAGCAGACTTGACACTGTGGGTATAAACCCACAGAGGGTTAGAGCAGGCTCTATGGGGAAACAGAGCCCCTGGCTCCCTGCCCTAAGGCCCTGAGACTTGGTTGTGAAGGCTTGCAGACCCACTCTGGTGCCTTGAATGCTAACCTCGCTGCTCCCTGTAGGGAGCCTTTGAGCCACTAGATGGCAGTAGAGACCGAGGCTGAAGCGGTCTGAGCCTCTAAGGGGCAGTGGGTACCACTGGGGTGGGCCAAAGATGCGGAAACCCTGGGATACAAGTGGTGTTATCCGTGGGGAAGAAAGACCAGGATGCCAAGGCTAGCACACTCCCGGGGCCCTAGGCATAGGGACCACAAAGTCTGTGGTCAGGATGACCGGGGACCTGGCTAGAGATCTGAAATCTTGGTGTATCTTAGCTGGCTCTGACCCATCGAGGGAAGGCCTCTGAGAGTGTGCAGAGCCCTGGGTTCAAGTCCTGGTGCACATAAGGGGGGGATAAGGCTTCTTGAAGGGATGAGGGTTCATCTCTGTTCCTGACTTGTTTCATTTCTGGTGATAAAATACACTGACAGTATGCAGCTTAGAAGAGAAAGGGGGTTGTAGCCTGTGATTCCAGGTTGCAGCTACCACTGTGGGGAAGTTGAGGAGACAGGAATTTCAAATGGCTCCTTGCATCACATTCCCAGCTAAGAGTGGAGAGAGATAAATGCACACATGCTTGCTCGCTTGCTTGCACTCAGCCTGATTTCTCCACTTCTAGGCAGTTCGGGATCCCTTGTCTAGGGAATGGTGACACGCACAGTGAGCTGGTCCCCTCCATCAATTAGCCCCGCCCCACATGCATGCCCACAGGCCCACCTGATGGTGTCACGCTCACTATTACAGTGCGCCATTTTTGAATCAGGCAGCTTTCCAGAGCCCTAAGGATTTTGCCAGGGAGGGAAGTGGGGCATGGTTACCTAGCTAGGGGTGTTCGTTGGGGAGGGGAAAAGCGGAAGGGGGGATGAGAGCGGCAGGTCACCATGGGACCTCTGGGGGTCGGGGAGGGGCGTTTATTGGGTTAGGGTGGAAGTCTCTGTGTCCTTCCTTTCTCTCTCCTTTCCTTGTTAGTATCTCTTCTATGAGGGGCTTTCTCTGTGCCTGGGGGTTGCAGTAATTAAGTTGCCCTGGTCACTGATACTGTATCCTTTGTTCAGATATGAGCCTTCCAGGCTTGTTAAGCTAGATTTTGTTACTTTGGGAGAATCCTCAGTTGTTATTGACTGACAAGCCTGAGTTTCCTTGAGACAAAATCAACACCATCCTATAAGGGTTCAGGGGCTTTTGGAGCCGACAGTGAGACAAAGCCAAAGGGGATGTGTTAGAGAAGGTTTTCTAGTTCTTAAGCAAATAATTACTTAACAACAGCTCAGAGTCATCAAGTGCATTTGCGGGGCAGGCGTTCTTACGCTCCTCGTCCAATTTAGGTCTCACAGCAACCCTCTGAGGTGGGAAGCCAGAGGAAGAAGAAACTGAGGTTCAGAGACTCAAACTGGGGTGGGGCTATTGTAAGCTAGCCCCCAGAGTCAGGGCTCAGAGCAAGTCCTGGCTTTATGGAACCCACCGAGGATTAGAAGGATGCTTAGAAAATGTCCAAAAATCTCAGTGTGACAAGATACAAGGAGCTGGAGAGATGGCCCAGGAGGGAGGCGCTAAACTGATAGTGTCCAGTTGGCATAAAGAGGTCACTATTTATATTGCTGTCCACATTATTATGATTATTGCTGTTGTTGTCTCAATATGTATCTCTGGCTTCAAATTCACAGAGATCGCCCGCCTTTGCCTCTGAGTGCTAGGATTAAAGGCGTGCAGCACCACACCTGGCTCCAGGGTCTCTCACTGAACAGGTAACTCACTCATTCAGCTAGATAAGCAGGCTAACGCTGGCCTGGGATCTGTCTGTCTCTCTCCACACCCCAAGCTGGAGTTACAGACCTGTGCCCCTATGCTCACGGCCTACATGGGTTCTGGGATCTGAGCTCAGGTTTGCATGCTTACCCAGCAAGCATTTTACCTGCTGAGCCGCCCCCCCCCCCACGCCCACAGACGTCCTTTTGAGGTTTCCTGTATCAACTGGAAGAGGAGGCAGGTACAGAGTATGTGCTTGGCCAGAGCGGAGCTATTCTGAACTGAAATATGAAGATTCCCCGATCTAGAAGCATCCCTCAGCGCAGGCAGGCTTCCTGGAAAATCAGAATTGCTTAAAAATAATCATTAGGCTTTATGTTGAGTTAAACCTGTGGTGACGGAGCATGGATGGGTGTTTGCTCTGAGGCGGCGGTGAAGCCCCAGTGGGAGGAGGCGAGAGAGAACTTTCCAGGATGAGAGAAGCGGCCTGCATTTCGAAAGAGGTGAGGGGTACACCGGGGATGAGCCTTTGTCAAACCCCGTCAGACTGTGTCCTTCAGCTGTATGGCCTTCTGGTGTGTGCTTCAATCGTGTCTTAGGGGATGTGGCTCTATTGATAAGGAGCTCACCTCTCATGCACAAGCCTGGGTTCCAGCCCCAGCACCGCACAAACTGGGTGTGAAGTGCACAGCTGCAAGCTCAGCGCTGAGGGGGTGGAGGGAGGCCAGCCTGGGCTACATGACACCCTGTTTCAAACAAACAAAAAAAGCACATTAAGATAAGAAAAAATAAATATTGCCGGGCAGTGGTGACTCAGTCTTTTAATCCCAGCACTCGGGAGGGGGAGGCAGGCAGCTCTCTGAATTTGAGGCCAGCCTGGTCTACAGAGCGAGTTTCAGGGCAGTTAGGAGTACACAGAGAAACCTTGTCTTCAAAAACTGAAATAAATAAATGAATACTTAGGAAAAGAAACATTGATCCTTGTGAATAATCACCTACTAAGGAGGCAGATGTCCCCTCCTCCATGTGACATGTCCAGGAAGGCTCCTCTTTGGGGTTCAAAGCATCGGACATATATCACTCCATTTCTGTTAACCTACAGCTGCAAGGGACCCCGAAGGTTCAGGAAGTTCATGGACCTGTCGCTGAGGAGGAAGAGGAGAAAAATGAGGAGGAAGCAGAAGAAGGTGTCCAGCTGGTCCCCACTCATTCCTGGCCAGAGCCCAGAGCCTGTGCCCAGACAAGAGATTCTGCCTTTGATTTTTCTCCTCTCCCTCCTTCTTCATCACTGTGTTCTGGGTAGAATCCAGGGCTTTCCATGTGCCAGGCAATCACGGTACCACTGTGGGGTTTGATAAAGCCCTGTGCATACAGGGAAGTCTGGCTCAACGCTGCTTCGTGTAGGATGGACCACGGCAATGGGCGTGGGGAGGCATTTCCACCATCAGTCCTGAGGGCTAGGACAGGCATTCAGAGTAGGGCCTGGATTGACAATAGGCCACTCTGGGAACTGGGTGGGACTGACTATAGCCAAGCCTCTCGACAGGCAGGTGGAAAAAAAATACAATTTGCTTGTGCTTTGGTTTTGTTTTTTGCTTGTTTTTTAAAGACAGGTTCTTACAGTGTAGCCTTTGCTGGCCCAGAAGTCTCTAGGTAGATGAGAGGGCCTAGCACTCACTCTTTCTGTCTCTGCCTCCTAAGTGCTGAGACTAAAGGCATGTGCCACCGTACCTATGCTGAGAAATTAGATTCATTAAAGTTTTTCCATTTTATCTATTTTATGTGCACGTGTGGGTCTGTGTGTGGGCACGCATGTGCCACGCTGTTCATGTGAAGACCGGAGGACCCGTGGGAGCCAGCTCTCTCCTCCCGCAGTGCAGATTCCAGGGATCCACTCAAGCTGTCGGGCTTGATGGCCTCGACTAGTTGAACCATTTTGTTGAGTCACACGGGCCCTGAGTGCCAGGGACAGAATGGGCCCTTAGGAAGTGCGGCGCTAGCCCTGGCCTTGGGGTCAGTCCCACTGCCTCTCTGTGTGGGGTTCTCATGGCCTGGCTCTCACTCCCTGGCACATGACTTCCATGCTTGTCATAGCCTCTCTGACAGTCACACAATCTGATGCCTACTGCCAACCTGGATTCCAGTCAAATCTGGGTCAGTGGCTCCTGGTTCTGAGCTGGATATTAGGATCATCGGGGAAGTCTTTAAAAATGCAAGGCCCGGGGCCACAGCTGAGAAGAGCCAAGAGCCTCTACTGTTTTTGCAGAAGACCCAAGTTCAGCTCCCAGCACCCTCTCCAGGCTGGTTGCTATAACTCCCTCTCCTGGGGATCCAATGCCCCCTTCTGGACACTGAGGGCACTGCGCTCAAGGGTACAGGCCCCAATCCCTTAAAAAGTAATAAAAATAGGGACTGGAGAGATGGCTCAGTCTTTAAGAGCATTGCTGTGCTTACAGAGGACCTGGGTTTGGTTCCCAGCACCACATGTAACTGATGTGGTTCTGATGCCCTCTGCTGGTCTCTGTGACTACCAGACACACAGGCACACATGTGGTGCAATACATACATGCAGGCAAAACACTCACACACATAAAATAAAAATAAACACAATTAAAAACTAATAAAGTCTTAATAAACACAGTGGCCTGGGCCCACCCCACACTCAGATCTGGATCCAGCCACTTCTAGGTGATCTAACACTAGCCTGTTTCAAAACTCCCAGCTGGCTGGGGAGTGGGGTGGCGCACACCTTTAATCCCAGCACTGGGGAGGCAGAGGCAGGCGGATCTCTGTGTGTTCGAGACCAGCCTGGTCTACAGAGTGAGTTCCAGGATAGCCAGGAAAATAAACCCAACAAAACAAAAACCAAAAAAACTTCCCAGATGACTCTTAGGTGCAGCCAAGCATGAAACACGACTTACATTAACTTGTTAATTCTGGTGTTTACCCCTCCATCAGGCACGGATGAGGCTTGACCGATGAGCTAGGTCCCTGATACGACCCAGGCAGGAGTCAGAAGCAGCTCGAGGAAGCCCCATTCCAGCCTTTGTGGAGAACATCGTGGACGAACAGCCCGGAAGACAGTCTCCATGATGATACCCATGCTGCCCAGTGCATCCTTCTACGAAAGTCACTGCAGACTTCTGCGTAGGTGGGAGTTCCTCATGCCCCTGGCCTCCGCCTGGCTTTACCCACTAGAAGGTGGCAGAGATCTCGTGTGCAGAGTTTGGCAAATTACTTGGTGTGAAGGCAAGGCCAACCCACCCCAGGCTGCTCTCACTCCACTGGCCACCTACACGCATGGGGCTCCCAGAGCAACCGTCACATCCGACTGTAGACCCAGGACCCTCAGGCTCGAGAATTCTCTAGAGCAACTCACAGAATTCAGAAAAGTGATGAGCCATCAAGCCCACTGTGTCTCGAGTTCCACATCTGCAGATTCAACCAGTCTCAGCTCAAAATTGATCAGGAATGGGCTGGAGAGATGGCTCAGTGGTTAAGAGCACTGGCTGCTCTTCCAGAGGACCTGAGTTCAATTCCCAGCAACCACATGGTGGCTCACAACCATCTGTAATGAGATCTAGCGCCCTCTTCTGGCATGTGGGCATACATGGAGGCAGAATGTCATATACACAATAAATAAATAAATCTTTAAAAAAATTGATCAGGAAAAAAAAAGAGTAAAGTCTGTATGAATTTGCCTTGACCTTTCCGCGTCATTACTCCCCACACAGCACAGGATAACAATGGCCTCATGACAATAACGTGAGATTAGAGATTGGGACTAATATCCTATCAAGCTTCACTTTGCTAAAATGCTTTGATTAAAATTATGTGATTTTCCTTTTTTAAAAAAAATGTATTTATTTATTTTATGCATCTGGGTGTTTTGCCTGCAGGTATGTCTCTGCAATCCAGACCCTGGAACTGGAGTTATAGGCAGTTCTGAGCTGCCATGTGGGTGCTGGGAATTGAACCCAGATCTTCTGGAAGAGCAGCCAGTGTTCTTAACTACTGAGCCATCTCTCAAGCCTGTGATTTTCCTTTTTAAGATTTTAAGATTTGGGGGCTGGAGAGATGGCTCAGCGGTTAAGAGCACTGGCTGCTCTTCTAGAGGTCCTGAGTTCAATTCCCAGCAACCACATGGTGGCTCACAACCATCTGTAATGAGATCTGGCGCCCTCCTCTGGCGTGCGGGCATACATGGAGGCAGAATGTTGTATACATAATAAATAAATAAATAAATCTTAAAAAAAAGATTTTTAGGATTTGTTTTAAAACATGGATGGTGCATATGCCTCTCATTTGTGTGTGTGTGTGTGTGTGTGTGTGTGTGTGTGTGTGTGTGTGTGTGTGCTTGGATCCAAACTTCAAGGTCAGTGGTGAGTGTGGACAGCCAGTGCTAGGAGTAACCGAGCAATAGGCTACCGTGCGCCTAGAGTTACAGGGATGAGACTATGGGGTTTTAAGATTTTTCTCCCTAAGACATCTCTTTCTGTCAGTCCCCCTGAATTCTTCGGTGATTTGAGGGGAGCGGTGGGAGGGGGCTCCACCTCCTATAAGGACCCATGGAGAGGGATGAAGGAGGTGGGGAAATGGCTTCCTAGTCTTTGAGAATGAAAAGAGATTTCCACTCTTGCCTGTGGCTTAAGAAGACAAACCCTCGTTACAGGATTAAGATCACAGGGGCTGTCGATGAGGCCCACTCTCCCTTCATCCATGGCGGTAGGATCTCCAAAGAGCTTGGCTGCGCTCCAAACCTCGCCTAGGCCGTCTGGGCTCTTTGTTCCTCTCGGACATTATCTAAAAATAAAAATAAGGTCCAAAGCCCTCAGCGAAGGCTGTTCTAACTCACGTGGTGGCTGGAGTCATTTCCCGGACAAATATAGGTCTAGGCACAAAGCAAAGCAAGGAGGGAGGGCCGGATGGGGCGGCAGGCGGGGACCACGTTTGTCCATCTAAGCCACAGTCAGAGCCTTGGGTGCCCGAGTCTCAGAATGAGCAGAGAAACGGGAAATCAGAGCAAAAAGGGATAATTTGTATGAAAGTCTGGCCCAAGAGGCTTTTCATTGGAGGAAAACACAGGAAACAGAAAATCAAATACCTTTTTGAAGGGGTTCGTTTTGTTTTGTTTTCCAGCGACAGCTCCTAGGCTAAGCCTCAAGCTTTGGTTTTCCTGACTCGGTTTCCCAAGTGTTGGGATCACAGGCCTGTGCTGCTGTGCCTGGTTGAATTAACCGGCTCAAAGCTGGTGTCACCCATGATATGGCATGTGCCATGACTGCCCAGTGGCTTTTTATTTTTTAAGACAGGGTTTGGTGTAGCCCAGGCTGGCCTCTAATACACTACATAGCTAAGGCTGACCTTGGACTCTTGATCCTCCTGCCTCCACCTCCTGAGCGCTAGGGTGCACCACCATACCCAATTTATGCGGTGATGGGCCTTGAACCCAGGACTTCATGCGTGCTGGACGAACACCCTATCAGCTGAGCAACATCCTTTTCCCTGCATTCTTCTTCATGGCTGGAGCAGGCTCTTTGTGGGTATTGACACAGCATGGCTCCATTCACTGTTTTGCCCACCGTGGGCGATGCGTGTGATGCTGTTGTGAACATCCCTGACTATGTATGTACTTTGTGTGTCTGTGGTGCATGTGTATGCACATGCTCAGTGTGTGTGAATGTGTGGGCATGCGAGAACACATGTGTGCACATGTATGCATGTGGAGGCTGACGTGTGTCTTTCTCAACTGCTTTTTTTTTTGTTTGTTTGTTTGGGTTTTTTTGTTGTTCTTTTTGTTTGTTTGTTTGTTTTGTTTTGTTTTGTTTTTCCAGACAAGGTTTCTCTGTGTAACCATGGCTGTCCTGGCTGGACAGAGATCTGTCTGCCTCTGCCTTCCTAGTGCTAGAATTGAGGATTAAGGCATGCCACTGCCTGGATAGCTGCCTTAGGTTTTTTTGAGTCAGGATCACTCCCTGACCTGCCGCTGGATGTTTCTACCTCACTGGAGGCTTGCCAAGCCTGCGTTCAGATCCCCAGCACCTAGGTACAAAGCCGAGCACAGAGCTGCATGTCTGTAAGCAGTGCGTGCCTGTCATCCTGGTCCTGGGGAGGCAGAGGGAACCCTTTACTAGCTGAGCCTGGCTCTCTAGTCTGGAAAACTCCCCCTGTGCCCTTTCTCCTGAGCTTTCTCTGTACACACAGCTCTGTTCTGTACCCCCAAAGTTCATGAGTTGGGGCAGTTAAGAGATGATCGGGCCCTGAGCGCTGTGTGGCCAGAGTGGGGTCTGATCTGTGATGAACTGAGCATGTTCACTCCTGTTGGCTCTTGGTTCTTCCCTGGACTTCCTACTGCCCACCGTAGGATGATCCTTCACAAAGATCCAAACTAAATTCAGGCTCCTCCCTGCCTCCCCTTCAGCTCTGCAGAGTCTCTGGGGCTGTCACCGTGGAAAGTCAACCCCCAACGAGCTTCACTAAGCCTGGTCCCTGCCCTGCTTGCCCAGTATGGACTGTGTGCAGGATGGTGGTGGCAGTGTGTGTGTGTGTGTGTGTGTGTGTGTGTGTGTGTGAGAGAGAGAGAGAGAGAGAGAGAGAGAGAGAGAGAGAGAGAGAGAGAGAGAGAGATTCTGGATTGCTGCATGCTGGCTATGTCTTGTCCCTTCTGTTCTCACACAGCCAGAGAACAGGACACTTCATACTGCTGTGGGGGTGTCTCTTGGGTTTTCCAGTTTTACTTTATTTTGAGATGGTCTCACTCTGTAGTCCAGGCTGCTCTGGAACTCACTCTGTATCTCCAGCTAGCCTCTAACTTGAAGCAATCCTCCTGTCTCAGCTTCCCAAGTGCTGCGTTTACAGGCATGAGCCGCCCACCATATTTCAATCAAATCCCTGTTTTACGGATGTGTCCGAGTCCCAGAGCCCAGAAATGTAATGACAGCAATCCTTTAGCAGGCTACACCCCAATCTCAGGACCTGTGCTGTTGGGGGTGTCTACATTTGTGGAAGACACCCCTGTCTGGGATTCAGGAACAAGAACAGTTCTAGGAGAGAACTGACATTAAGTAGCTGATGGCAGCGGGGACAGAGCTAGAGGGTGGGGAGCGGATGGAGGAAGGACTCGGAGGCCATACTGAAGAGTTTGGATTTTTTTCTGTGGGCTCTGAGGAGCCATCCCAGCAGGGGAGGTACAGCCACAGATGGACACCTCTCTCCCCACGCTCAGTCAGCCTCAGTACCTTGGAAACCAAATGTTCCCTGGTGGTGGGAAGAGCAAAATTGACGCTTAAGATAAAGTAAGCCCCAGGGTGCCCATTCTGTCCTAGGAGGAGGCAGATCCACCACTGGGGGATGGCTGGGATGAAGCTGGAGAGGAAGGCTCACAGAGAGGGCCATGTGGATGCTGGTGAGGCCAGGAGCCGCCCACAGTTGTACCCCAGGCCCACGCTAGCTCTGTTCTGGTGGGTGGAAGCTGAGCCGCCTCCTCCTCAAGGGGGCTGAGCTATTCCTGGTTAACTCTGAGCTGTGGACTCAGTTTCCCTGCTAGTTCAGGGATTATTCAAATAAGCCAATCCCATCATCCTGCAGTAAGAAGGGTTCACCTTCCTTGCCCTTTGTGTGTTTTGTTTCTTAAAGAATTTTTTTTGTTTATGTAGATGTATGTGCCTGCAGGCTATGGCTCTGCTTTTTTTTTTTTTGTGTGTGTGTGTGTGGTGTGAGTGTATATGAGTGTGTGTGTGGTGTGTGTGTGGTGTGAGTGTGTGTGCGTATGTGTGTGTGGTGTGTATGTGTGAGTGTGTGTGTGAATGTGTGTGTGTATTGGCCAGAGGACAACCTTTAGGAGTCGGGTCTCTCCTCATGTGGGTCCTGGTATCAAACTCAGTCCTTGGACTCAGGTGGCAAACACCTTTATCCATCAAGCCATCTGGGCAGCCCTTACTTTGTCTTTGTGGTTTGCAAAGCCTGATGGTTTGTCCTGTTCCCATGCACCGCCCACGGGGCTCCTGCATGGCAAGTGGTTCCCCTGCACCGCCCACAGGGCTCCTGCATGGCACATGGTATCCTCTTTCCTGCAAGATCACAGCGTGTGTGACCAACAACTCATGAATCTGTTCAGTGTCAGGTGTGGGTTCAGCTGCTCCATATCCCTAGAATGGGAATCCTTCTTGCCAGCAGGGTGAAGAGGAAGTGATTAGAATAGACACTGTTGCCAAGTGGTGATGGCACACGCCTTTTATCCCAGCACTCGGGAAGGCAGAGGCAGGCAGATCTCTGTGAGTTCGAGGCTGGCTTAACCTACAGAGAGAGTCCCAGAACAGCCAAGTCTACATAGAGAAACCCTGTCTCAAAACAAACAAACGAAAAATCAAGAATAGATATTGTCTTTCCAGAAGGTTCTTCAGGCCTCATGCTGGAGACAGGAGGAGAGGTGGGAACTGGACAGTAAGGCCAAAGAGGTGGACAGGAGGTGGAGAGCCATCTATATGAAGAAATTAAGGCTCTCAGGACGGTGGAGAGGGACCTGAAACCAAGAAAGTCCAACAGGCAAGTGAGGGAGCCCTTGTCTACAGAAGCTAGAGTGGCGGGCAATGGGCCTGAGTCCCTAGGTGCCTGGACGACAAACCTAGCTCCTTTTTAGGGACATTTTAAAACATGTGGCTGGCAGGACAGGGTGTAGGGGACATGGCAGAGGCCGGAATGCCACTGCCACTGCCAAGCAAGCTGAGCCTTGACATCATTGCACAGCTGGGTCTCCATGTCGCCCTGGCTAGCCCGGAACTCATGGTGTGACTGAGCTGGCCTCGAACTCTTTCCAACACTGACTGTGGGAGGGATCCATCACACCTGCTTCCAATTCATGTTTTCCTCTCAAGATGTCTGGGAGAGATCTCACACCATCCGTCGGCAATTGGGAAATGATACTAGCTATCAGGAACTGGTTGTGACTTGTGTAGAAGCACACATGGGGAAGGGAGGAGGGGGCAGCTGACAGGCACCCTCGGTACAGTGAGGGGTACCCCAGCCTCCCTTCATTCTGCTGGAGTTGAGTTAACCAGGGCCATAGCTACGGTCTCCTGAGAGATGCAGGCTTAACAGCCCTCTTGTTTGGTTTTTTTTTTTTTGAAGTATCTTTCCCAGTTTGAAAGTGGAACTCGGTGCGAATGCCAATATGTGCACACTGGAAGCATAAAAGCCAAGCATTCAGCCCAGCACCCCCTTCCCCCCCCCCCCCGCCACCACCTTGAGTCTCAGCCTTGCTCTGGGGCAGCCATTTCCTGCCTCGTCAGCAGCTTGTTGATGTTGCTTGGTTTTTCTCCTGGGTTGACTCTGTAGCAAAACTGCCTGTTTAGTTTCTCTTCCAGCATGTGAGAATTCGGCACTTAGACTCTCACCCACCCCCCATCTTCTCCTGGGGTCCTCCAAACATGGCAAGCTCCACTTTTTGGTGAGGTAAACCATCACTGTGTGTATGCTTGCCTGTGGACATACTGACTTTCTTTTTCTTCTACAGCTTTTTATTTCTTTGCTGTTAATTATTGCCTTGGCTCTTAAAAATGTTTTAGTGTTTGCCTGCTTATATGTTTTTGTACCACACGTGTGCAATGCTGGTGGAAGCCAGAAGAGGGGGCTGGATTCCCCTGGAACTGGAGTTATGGACAGCTGTGGGCCACTATGTGGGTGCTGGGAAAATGAGCACAGGCCTTGAGTACTGTCTTGAGGGTTTGCCTTGGGAGTCCTGTCTTGGACATTGGCCTGGGAGGGGGTCAGTCTTTGGGTCTTGGCCAGGGAGTCACTTCTTGGGTACTGGCCTGAGGTAGGGTGGGGCCCAGTCCTTGGCTGTGTGTGTGTGTGTGTGTGTGTGTGTGTGTGTGTGTGTGTGTGTGTGTGTGTGTGGTGGGGTGTCAGTCCTTGGGTACTGGCCTGAGGGTCAGGGGTCAGTCCTTGGGTCTTGACCTGGGGGTCAGGGGTCGCTTGGGTACAGGTCTGAGCTAGCTTTGATATGATGGTTAATACTGTTAACTTGATTGGACTGAGAAGGGCTGAGCGGGTGAGCAAAGCACTTCTGGGTGTGTCCGCGAGGGTTTCTGCGGATGACTAAGGGGAGGAGCCTAGTGGGCAGCACCATTCCAGTCTGGGCGCCAGAGGGAATAAAGGGGGAAAAGCAAAGAGAAAAGCCCACAGCATCGACTTTCTTTCTCTTCCCCCCTTCCCTCCTCTCCTCTCCTTTCCTCCCCTCCCCTGCTTCTCCCCTCCCCTGCTCCTCCCCTCCATTTCCCTCCTCTCCTTTCCTCCCCTGTTCTTCCCCTCCTCTTTTCTCCCCTCCCTTATCTCTCTTCTCCTCCCCATTCTTCTTTACTTCCCTCCCCTCCTCTCCCCTCTCCTTCCCTTCCCTACCTCTTGGTGTCTATGGCATGGGCTCCTCCCTCTCTTTACGATCAGAAACCTCTGGAAACCAAGACCCAGAATGAACTCCGTCTTTCTTGAGCAGTTTCGTTGGTGTTTGCTCACTGTGATGGCGGTACAGGTTTACGCCACCACACTGGTTATCTAGAGGCTTTTTCAGGCCCCTCTCCCCTACTGCCCACCCTGCCCTCCAGGCTGCTGCATCAAGGACTTGGGAGTCCTGACTCCAGCAGTTTAAAGCTCCCCCAAGAACTCCAACACACTGCAGGATTCCAAAGTGCAAAGACCTGGAGCTTCTGAGGGGCGACATCCTGACCGACCCTTCACACAGAGGCATGCCACCTAACTGGCTGGGAAGCCTCTGCCCGGGGAGGTGGCTTCCTTGCTGTACTGAGTAGTTCTGTAAGAGAGCAGGCTGAGCAAGCCAGTAAGCAGCACCCTCCATGGCCTCTGCATCAGCTCCCACCTCCAGGTTCCTGCCCTGCTTGAGTTCCTGTCCTGCCTTCCTCCAATGAGGAACAGTGATGTGGAAGTGTACACCAAATAAACCCTCTCCTCCCCAACTTGCTTTTGGTCATGGGGGTCTCATGGCAGCAACAATAACCCTAAAACACCTGCTTAGGACACAAGCAATGCAGATGGCCCAAGGTGCCAGTGGGTAGGGGACGCGTGGCTGTGCCTCCAGGATTCTTCCTCCAGGCTCCTAGCTGTCAGGCTGAGAGCAGCCAGGCACCATGGGAACCCCGGAGCTTCAGGATATAAGCTCTGCCTAGGGGAGCCGAATGAGCTGATCACAGTCCCTGGCTCCACAGCTGCTGCTGACATTTCTTTCTAAGCCATTTCCTGTCACCATCCCCACTGATGCAGAAGCACAGGACCGTGGTGCATGGTGCAACAGAGGCCAGCAGTATATATAACTCCCTCCGGGGCAAAGCGGGAGTGCAGTGCCCGCCAGCTGCAGAGGCTGGTTGGGAAAGTGAGGGCGAACACAAAGATGCAGCAAGATGGAGCCAGATCATCTCAACCCATGACAGGTAGGGGTCCTTCACAGTGGAAGACATGCTTTGCCACGGCAGAGACTGAGGAGACCTCACTCACGAGATACTACTTGCTCGCTCTCCAGGTGTGCAGAGTCTCTCACAGAGGGTTAACCAGTCCGGTCACCTCAGGACACCAGAGAACCAAGCTTACAGCTAAGCAGTAGGGTTTGGTTTCCTTTCTCGACCATCACGAGGTTAATAGCCCAGGCTGGTTCCTTCCTGCCCTATCGGATTTGCTTTTCCTGAATGGACAGCGTGGTGGGGAAGGAACTGCAGGGCCACCTCAGCTCCTGGATGGTGACAGTTCTTCATGGGTACCAGGCCAGCTGGGGTCTGCACCGGCAGGTAGACGTGGTAGTTTGGTTACCAGCAGTTTTCAAACCTGTTAAATGGGTTAACAACTGTTCTGCTTAACAGGATTTGTGAGGCTGAAATGTGCTACCAGGGAGGATCGGCTTTGAGAGCCCTTTTGTGAGATCTATAAACACTGGGGTTTATAGGCAGGCACTGGCCCACTGGCTCAGAGGAGCCATGAAAGCTGTGTGCACAGCTCCTGACCCCCTGTGGAATTGGACACTGTGAAATTAATTGCCCGTGGAAGCTTTAAAAGCAGTGCGTGCATGGCGTGCGGAGGAACGGGGAGCCTGGCCTTTGCCTTTTATGGCAGCCTGAGAACCCAGAACACTCCAAGCCCTCACTCTCGAAAAGCTTTTTATAGCCCTTCAAAAGTTTACGCCTCTGTAGATGCGCACATCACAGGTATCCGGCTAGCCGAGGCCCATTAAATCAGTAGCTAACGTGGAGGCTAATTAAATGCTCTTACCACTGTTACCATCTGCTCCGGATGAAGTGCAGTCAAAAACTTCTGTGGGTTTGATTAGAGCCCCCTGTGGGGCAGGGCTCTCTGACTCGAGCCCCAGAACTAGACAAACCCTGATGGAAGGCTCTGTCCTTAACTGATTGCCGTTTGAAGATGCAAGCTGTGGGGATTATTACAAAATTACTTCAGTTAATTAAAGAGAGAGAGAGAGAGAGAGAGAGAGAGAGAGAGAGAGAGAGAGAGAGAGAGAGACTCTGAAGCAATTGACTACCGCTTGTGCATTTTATCCTAGAGTGGTCTCCGAGGATGAGCCAGGATATGGGACTGTGGGGTCTTCCCCGTCTCTGGCTGCAGCAAGGGGACTTCAGGAGAAGTATGGGCTTTGATTCTCTTTGTTGTCAGAGTGGAGTACCCCTCAGTGATTCGGGGTGAGCTCTGCTTCTTCAGGCTTGGAAAGCCGATCCCTTAATTTCTCCAAAGTCTCCCACTTCTGCGGTCACAGTGAGTTGCTGGTGCCTCAATGTGGTTGGATCTCTCGTCTTTTCCCCAGGGGACGTCTAAGCGTTCGTTGGTTTTCATGCTCTGATCAGCTCCAGGTCGGGGAGATGCGAGCTTGCTCGCACGAAGACCAGTGGCTTGATCTGTGCGTGTTGGCGCACGCCTGTCACGCAGCACTCAGGAGCCAGAAGGACGTTGTGGTAATTGCATCCCCTGCAGTTCTCAAAAATGCCAAATGGGTTAATAACTCATTTGACAGGAGGCTCAGGAGTCCAAGGGAACCAATCCTTGGCTACATAGTAAACTCAAGTTCGGCCCAGGTTCCATGAGACCCTATCAGAAGGAGGAGAAGAAATGTCGCAGGATAACCCTTCTGTATACTGTTAAGATATGCTTGGCCTATAGCAAGGCAAAAAATAGCTAGGTGGGGAAACCAAACTGAATAAAGGGAAAAAGAAAGGCAGAGTCTGGAGAAATGTGAGCCAGCCACCCAAAACTTAGGATGCCAGCAGACCAGACTGGAAAAAGGCACGGCCACATAGCAATGCATAGATGAATAGAAATGAGTTAATTTAAGTGTAAGAGCTAGTTATTAACAAGCCTAAACAATAATCCAAACATTCTGTAATTAATAGTAAGCCTCTGAGTGATTATTTAGAAGCTGCTGTGGGATAGGGTGGGACAGAGAAACCTCCGATTACAGAGGAGGAAGAGAGGGAGGAGGAAGAAGGAACCATAGCAACAATGGCTTGATGGTCTGGAGAGCTGGCTCAGTGGTTAAGATCACCTGTTGTTCTTCCAGAGGACCTGAATTTGGTTCTATCACTGATGTTAGAAGGCTCACACGGCCTGTACCTCATGCCCCAGTGAGTCTGATGGCATCTTCTGACCCCCAGAGGTACCTGCACATGCATGGCATGCACACACGGATATAAATAAGAAAAAAAATAAAATACATCTTCATTTAAAAACATATCACCAGTGGTTTGGTGACAGAGTGATAGTGGTCACCCGTAACCCAGCATTGGAGGTGGGCAGGGAGATGAGGGTTGCAAGTTCAAGACCATCCTGGGTTACAGAGTGAGTTCTAGTCCTGGACTATATTCTGAAACCCTGTCTCAAAAGCAAACAAAACAACAACGATTTGAAAAAAACACACACGCCAATAAGCCATACAGGCAAATAAAAACCAACAAAACAGCAATGAGAAATCAAACTAAATAAGCAAAAATCAGTAGCTCAGGGCTGGGGAGATGACGCTGAGGTCAAGAGCACTTACTGCTCTTCCAGAGGGCCTGAGTTTACTTCCCAAACCATTGTCAGGCAGCTCACAACTGCCTGTGACGCCAGCTCCAGGAGATCTGATGCTCTTTTTTGGTCTCCAAGGGCATCCGTCCATATGCACACATGCACACACATAAATAAAAATAAAAACTAAATTAATAGGAAAAAAAGAATATACAGAAAAAGTAGCTTGTCACAACAATACGTGTGAGTGGTCTGGGTCCCTGCTGTAATGACACCCAGATACAACGCCTCTGTCAATCCGTGCTTGTTTGTATCCTCCTTCCCTGGCTGCCAACCCCTAGTTCACGGTCATCAACAGCAGATTAGAAAAGAAAGAGACAGCCAGGCCTGGCAGGCTGCTGGGAAGCAAGCTGAGAAGGATAGTACTAAATGTGGACCAGCATCTGGACAGGCTGCCTGATCTCCTCCCAGTCCATAGCGGCGGGCAGGATGGAGAACCACTCTGCAGTCATGAGGTCCAGGCTGCAGGAGCCTCTTCAAATACCAGCCCTTCCAACCACACCGCTGGGCTGAGAAATGGCTCAGTCGGTCAAGTGCTTGCCATGCAAGCATGAAGACCCAAGTTCAGATCTTAAGCGCTCACATGAAAAACCAGGGATTCCACCTTGGTGATCCCAGCGCTGTGGAAGTGGACACATGAAGACCCCTGGGGCTCGATGGTGGAATGGTGAGTTCCAGGTTCAGTGAGAGACTCTGGCTCAAAACCAAGGTAAGAGCAAAGAAGACACCCAGAGTCCATTCTTGACCCCAAGCTGCAAGAAGAAAAACTTACAAGGAGGGACCGTCTGTTTCAGCTTGTGGTTTCAGAGGTGCAGCCTACAGTTAGCTGGCCCCATTGTTGCTGAGTCGCGGTGAGGCAGGCATCAGTGTAAGGCTGTGCAAAGCAAAGATGTTCACCTCATGACAAGAGAGAGCACACCTATTGTGGCGGCTTGAGTGAGGACAGCCCACACAGGCTCATCTCTTTGAATGTTCGATCCCTAGTTGGTGAAACTCTTTGCCAAGGATTAGGAGGCGTGGTCTCATTAGAGGAGGCATGGCACTCGGGGTGGGCTTTGAGGTTTCTAAAGGCCTATACCTGGCCCAGTCTCTCTCTCTCTCTCTCTCTCTCTCTCTCTCTCTCTCTCTCTCTCTCCCCGCCCCCTGCTTATGCATCAGATGCAAGCTCTCAGCTACTGCTCCGGCACCATGCCTGCCAGCCTGCGACTTTCCTCCCTACCATGATGGTCATGAACTCACCCTCCGAAATTGTAAGCAAGCCCTCAATGAAATGCTTTATGTTATAAACTGCCTGGGTCCGGGTGTCTCTCCACAGCCACAGAGCAGTAACTAAGACATCCAGACAAAAGGAGGGGAAAAAGACTACCAGGCGTTTTCCCCTCCTTTTGTTCCATTCAGGTCCCCAGTTGATTGAGTGGTGTCACCTACATCCAGAATGGGTCCCTCCTTCAGTTAAATTGTCTTTCAAAACACCCTCACAGGCACACCTTACTAATCTCGGCCCTCCTCAGTCTAATCAGGTGGACTGCCGGCTCACCATTGTGCATACTGAAGCACCCACGGCTGGAGTGGAGATCTGCCAGATATGACCTGGCCCACAGGTAGCACCCAGGGTGTAGGATGGAGCCTAATCCCTAAGCGTTGATACTTATGAGAGAGAATGAGTCCACGGGTCCTCGTCATAACATCTCTCTGTGTATCGTTGTGAAACTGTCTACAATAAAAAGGATTTTTAATCAAGCAGTTTGCTTCAAGTTAGTGTATTGGGTAAAGCACCCTGGAGGCTTGAGAACAGCACATTCCTGTATCTCGTGGTTCCCTGGCTCCACATACCACCAGTCCTTCAGGACCAAGCCCATGGGGCTGCCCTGCTATCTTGGATGAGGATGGTGTGTAAGTTTCTGGTTGCCTAGTGATGGCTGGCAGCAAGTCGATGCCTTTTTCTGGAGCACAGTAGTTGAATATTGATTATCTGGGTGATTTGAGGATTCAGCTCACTAGATGGAGATATATATATGTGTATATCTCCGTATACCCTCTGGGAGTCCCAGGTACTCAGGATGCTAACTCCGTTTTCAAAACCAGTCTTGATTCAGCTGCTCTGCAGCTGGACAGCAACTCCGAGGCCCAGGTTTCTGAGGGTGGGTCTGTACGTCACCTTCCCCTAGGGTGCTGGGGTGGGTTCTGAGTCACTTTCCCCTAAGGTGCTGGGGTGGGTCTCTGTGTCACTTCCCCTAGGGTGCTGGGGTGGGTCTCTGTGTCACTTTCTCCTAGAGTGATGGGATGGTCTCCCTTGCCAGCAGTTGGCTGACTCCCGGTGTTGGCCTTGAGACTGTCACTAACCAGTTGACTTCAGCAGCGGGGGCTAGCCTCACTTATTGACACAGGATATTCTAGTTAGCTTTCTGTTGCCATGATTAAACACCATGACCAAAAGCAACCTAGAGGGTTTATTTCAACTTACACTTGCTGGTCACAGTCCGTCATAGAGGGAAGTCAGGGCAGGAGCTGAAGCAGAGGCCACGCAGGAACCCTGCTCACCAATTCCCTCACAGACTCAATGCTCAGCTGCCTTTCTTACGCAGCCCAGACCCATCTGCCTAGGATGCTGCTGCCCACAGCAGGCTGGGCCTCTGTATCAATGTCAGTCAAGACACTCTCTCACAGACATGGCCAATCTGATTGAGGCAATTATTTAATTGAGGGTCTCTCTTCCTAGGTGGCTCTAGCTTGGGTCAAGCTGATTGTAAAAGTTAACCAGGAGTTCAAGGCCAGCCTGGTCTACAAGAGCTAGTTCCAGGATGGACTCCGAAGCTACAGAGAGTCTTGAAAAACCAAAACCAAAACAAACAAAAACCCAAAACCAGGACATGAGGTCTTACGTGTCCTCAACAGACCTAGAATTGCTATGATAATTGAGAATGACCCTGAAGTTCTGATCCTCCTGCCTCCACTTCCTAAGTGGAGATCGTGGGCCGTGCATTCTTGTGCCTATTTTACGCGGGGCTGGAGATGGAGCCTAGGTCCTTGTGCTCAGTAGACAAGCACTCTACCAACCAAGCTGTGTACCCAGCCCCTTACTGACATATTGATGGGTGCTTGTTTGTTGGGGATCCTGGGGAAAGTAGTGAAGCAGAATTCCCACTCCTGGTAAAGCTGCTCTGAGTTCATGGTCTCTGAGGAGGGTTGGCAGTGCCCACTTCTGCTAGTTTTGTAGTCAAAGAATAGCTCAGGAGAATGAGGAAGTCTAGAAGCCTGCCCGCTTTGAACTAGCCAATCAAACTTGTTTGCTTTCTACTGCTGTGATAAAGACTGCGACCAAAAAGCCACTTGGGGAGGAAAGGGCTTATTTCATTCTTAGAGTTTGCGGTCCATCATGAAGGGAACTCGAGACAGGAGCTGATGCAGAGGCCATGAGGGGTGCTGCTTCCTGGCTTGCTCTCCAAGGCTCCCTCAGCCTGCTCTCTTACACCACCCAGCACCACCTTCCAAGGATGGCACCACCCACAGTGGGCTGGGCCCTTCCAAACCAATCATTAGTCAAGAAAATGCCCCACAGGCTTCCCTATAGGCCCATCTGATCAAAACTTTTTTTTTTCTTTCTCAATTGAGGCTTCCTCTTCCCAGATGAACTTACTTGGTGTCAGTTTGACAAAAAAACTAACGCGCACAGGATGGTTGCCACTTGACAAGCAGCTCCAAAACTCAATCAAGGCTCACACACACAATGAACATTTATTTCTCAATCACATCTGGGCCGGAGGGAGTTTGTGTAATCCTCTCTGAAGGCAAATTCTCTGGAGCAATCCTCAAGCTGTAGGTCCAGGCCTGCTCTTCACTGGGCCTACAGCTGCTCAGGGTGAACACCCTGTTCTCTATGGCAGGCCAGTCTCCCAGAGGCTACACCCAATCCCAGAGTGCACTCAGCCCCCCTGCCCACTCTGCTGCCACAGGCCCAAAGTCGAGCTTCCCTTTGGTAGACTGCTCACAGGGTGCACAGCCAATATTTGCTGAAGGATGGTTTAACTATTCACACCCCAACTCCTGAGAGACGGCCTGTATTCCAGCTTGAATCGTCTAAGAAGCATCAACAGAAGGGGAAGCTGAAATAGAGTGTGCACCTCGGAGCTGAGTGTGCACGGGCGGGACCGGCTTTTGTCCTAGCGGCCTTGCATGGGCCCTGAGGGTGGGAGGAAGTGATTGACAGAAGCCAGCACCTGCCAGCTGCCACGGGGGCAAAGGAACCCTGAAGTCTGGGAAAATACACCCACAGCTCCTTTAAGCTGAGCTGGTTTGCAGCACTGAAACGTGTGTGTGTGTGTATGTGTGTGTGTGTGTGTGTGTGTCTATTTATAGACTCCTGAGGGGACAGGGATAAGGAAGGCCTCCATCAGCACCAGGCGAGGAAGCAGAGGGATTGTCAAAGACACGTCGGAGATGTACTTGTGTTTGCACAGAAATCTCTGGTGCGTGATAAAAGCTGGAGAGAACAGAGAGACTGAAATTAAAATACGGGCTGGCGACTTACAAAACACAGTGTTTTCAGCGAGGCGGTGGTAGCTGTTTAAATTCCAGAGCATGGAATCCCATGTAGTTTTCTTACTCACTGGCTAACTGTATGGGCTCTGGGGGACAGTGTAAGTGGGAAGGAGGCACAAAGAGCGGGTGACCCAGAGAGGTCTCAGGGACAGACCTCAAAGAGTGAGAGGAGGTGAGGATAAACGCCGTCAGCCCTGGCACCCAGACAACCCACAGCCCCTTCCCTGCCACACATCTGCCACGAGGCTCTCTCCTAGAATGCAGTAGCAGAGATAATGCCTTTCTAGAGGCTGGAAACGAGGACCCTGCCGAGGTCTTGAAAGATTTTTAAGCCAAGATGGGTGTAGAAGGACATCCCAGACTGAGGCAGAAAACAAGAAGCAAGCAAGAAGTGAAGTAGAAAATAGAACAGTATCTTTTTCTTTTTTTTAATTTTATTTATTTACTTATTTTTAGACAGGGTTTCTTTGTGTAGTCCTGGCTGTTCTGGAACTTGCTCCATAGACCAGGTAGACCTCGAACTCAGAGATCTTTCTCCTGAGTCCCAGGATTAAAGGTGTGTGCCACACTGGTGGCTCTTGGGTTTTTGAGACCGGCTTCCACTATGCAGCCGAGGCTAGACTCAGACTTACGATCCTTCTGCCTCAGCCTCCTGAGTGTAGAGAGAACAGGTATGAGGACCACTGGCAGCAAGCAACCACACATTCCTTTGTGGAGAGGATGTGGGTGGGTGAGGGAGGGCGGTGTGCCCTCTCTCAATTGCTCTCAGTCCTATTTCCCAAGACAGTCTCTTACTGACCCTGAACTAGTCCAGCTGGCTGGACTAACTGGCCAATGAGCTCCAGAGATTCCCGTCTCCACCTCCCCAGTGCTGGGACGCCAGACACATGCCATCATGCCTGCTTTATGACATGGACCCTGGGGATTCAAACTCAGGTCCTAGAGCTTGAGTGGGAAGGACTTTACTACCTGAGCCATTTCCCCAGCCCTGGGGTACCTGCCCTTCTTTCCTTCACGGTCAAGACCACCGTGGAAAAGTCTCGGGAAATGTGTGCAGATGAGGAAGATGCTGCTCCCCTCTCCTTTCGGCCCTACCCCAGACCTCATAGCTCCCCACACCCCTTGTAGACTCCTGTCATCCAATCAGACTTTGTGATCTGCAGCTCTGGCTGGAGTTCTGAGTCCTTTGTGGAAGGCTATGCCACCGTGAATCCTGGCAAACAGCGCCTGTGGAATCTGTACCCAAGACCGTCTCAGGAGCATCTGAAACCAAGCCAGCCCCCCACTCAGCTCCCTCGCTCAGTTTCACTGGTTGTTTAATTTCTCTGCAGATTAAGTAGAACAATGTCACATGACATCGTGGCACCTTGGAACATCCCTATTCCTATCTGCAAGCTGGCGGGCGCATGGAGTGATGCCACGGTTTCCTCCGGGGGACATCCCCCCCCCATAACGTGACTGATTAAAATACAGCTGAGTGCAGGGGAAGGCTCAGTGGTGCGGCAAGCCCCAGAGATAATGAATAACGGTTTGTGGCAATACTGATAATGTGCCCGCTATTGTATTGACTGGGGCAGCGTCTCCAGCTAAGCGTGCTAAATTGCCAGGCTGAAGCAGTGTTCAGTGGGGGCTTGGCTGCTCATTGCCTTTCTTCTTATTATTTCTTTTATTTAATTTGAAATTTTTCCTTTGTCTGAAGTTGAGTTCTTGCTTCTTCCTCCCTGCTGCAACTCCATGCAAATGAGATGGCTATTTTTGCTGGTTCTTGGCTGCCAGAGGGATCTTGCTGCCGGGAAGCTTTGCAGCCGGCTCCATCTGTCCCCGTGATGGAGTGAAGTGCGGCCCCCGAGGGTGTCGTGTTGTACTTGGGTCCTGGAGGCTGCTGTGCCAGCCGAGAGGGACCCACACCTATAAAGATGCACCTTGTGAAGGTCTGGGCCATGGGATCCTGGTCTAAGCAATGCTGAACCCCCTGCATCACTTCAGAAAGCCAGGGTGGTAAAAGGTTCACATATGTGATCTGCTGTTCTTTGCACTTGGGACACGGTATGTGCCCATTGTATGGCCCTTGTCCCTATAACAGACGGTGGTGCAAAGGGCTGCAGGGCTCAAGGGGAGGGGTGGAAGGTTGAGACAGCTTTCACATAGGAGTTGAGTCTTGTAGAGAGAGAAGGACAAAGGACTGAGGGGTGGAGGCCTGGCATGTCCAGAGTGGAAGAGGGCTGGAGGGGTGGGCAGGCTTCCTGAGGAGTGGCAGCCGCTACTCAATGGCCTCTGGCATCAGGGGTCCATGTCTACTGCTCGATGCTATGCTCAGAGCATGAACTGCAGAGGTGCCAGCTTCCCAAATGGACCCTAGAGCCCCAAAGCTGGGCACAGTGTCTTCCAATCCCACGAGGGTATGAGCCTCAGGCTCCTAACATATCCTTTATCTCCTTCTCCTTGCCTCCTGCTCTGAAGTTACCCTGCAATGAGCTCTCCGTGTCTGCAACTGCTTCTAAAGCTTCAATGGAAGGAGAAAGGCAGGCATTTACTGGGTCGGCACTCCCTCGCCAGATCTGGAGAACAGAGACAAAGGACACACAGTCCACTCTATGACACCTGCATCTTGTGGCCTGGTGTGGAGAAACAATGTCTAAGCGGGACACTGGACAAACTTTTCAGGGTCCTAGCTGCCTCGGGGGAGCCAGAGTCTCCTCCTAGCTCTGGCTCACCAAAGACTTCCCTGGTACCCACTGTAGGTAGACTGCCAACTCCTTAGATAGACGCAGGTTCTTGTCCAGCTGCGTTGGACAGCTATTGCCGCTGAAACACCACGTAATCTTGAAGTCCTCAGCAGCTCTAAATAATGACATCTTTTGTTGCCAGGGAGGTCCTGGCAAGGCTCAATTGAGTTCTTGCATTCTTGTGTTTTCAGGTGGCAAGAGATGGGGAGGGATGACTGGTCCAGGGCAGCTATAGCCGGGCTCCATGCCTCTGTCATCCTCCTCTTGCCCAGTCTGCTCTTGCCGTCAATGTGAGAACAGATTCCAAAGAGAAAGCGGATGTTGAGGCTTAAACTGGCCTGCCTCTGCCCTGTTCTTACCACAGCCCTTGCCAAAGCAAGTTGAAACAAAGAGGAGGCGCAGATGGCATACAGAGACACTGCTCCGCTATGTTGGACAGGGGTAGGCCAGAGAGGTAGGTCCCTTTCCTAACCTTTCCGCCCCACCAGAGTGTGGAGCAGCCTCTCTCGGGAGGAGGAGCCTAGTCCTATCCCCAGTCTGTCTTTCCTTGCTGTGTGACCTCAGCTAGGTGCTGAGCCTCTCCGAGCCTCTGCTTTATCATATGTAAAGGGAGTTCAGGAGTATGGAGAGTCTCCTGTGCATGGGGACAACCTCACATAGCCTGTAAGGCGTTTGCGAATGTGGGCTAAGTAAGGGTCCTGTTAGCACTTCTCAGGGAGACACTAAGCCCTCTCTCTTCATAGGTGACTCAGGTGCTCCACAACACTGTAGCATGGGGGCAGCGTGAGGCAGGGAGGAGCCTGGGATGTACAGGTGTTAGAGAGAGGATGTAGGCAGAAGTAGGTGGCAGAAAAGGCTGAGAAGGGGCCCAAAGCTGAGGGGTCACTCAGGCTTCAGGTAGTAGGAATGGCCGTCAGCCCTTGGCCCTCACAAGGGCCCAGAGTCAAGAGCAAGGCAGGATTGTGTAGCTGAGGGAGCAGGAGTATGGAGATAACAAACCAGGCCGTGCAGAGCCTGCAGGACAGACTCTTAGCTCCTGGAGAGCCCTAACAGGTGCCCCTTACCCGAGGGTAGCTCTCTGTGATCAGATATGGTCGGGGTGGTCAGTGAGAGCAAAAGAGAGGAGGGGCCGGAGACACGGCTCAGTCTGTAAAATGCTTGAACCTGATCCCCAACAGGCACATAAAAAGCCAGACGTGGTGCCTATAGTTCTAACCCTGGGGGTGGAGACAGGAGGGTCCTACATCACCAAGATAGAAGAGACCAGCTGGGAAGCGACGTGGTAACCCAAGACGGTGGCACATGACCAGAGGGCAGCAGTGGAACTGTGAGGAAAGAGTCGTCCCACAGCAGAGACAGAAGCAGACATCGACAGAGGCCTCAGCAAAGCAGGGAGGTGAGTGTACACGGACCAGCACTGAGTCCTGTGGGCCTGGGTGTGAGTCCTGCTGCCACTGCTCCTAAGCTGCATGGCCTTGACCAAGATGGGGTCTTCTCCTTGTGCCTGTGTGCAAAATCCAGGGTTACGGTGGCAGTGCCTGGCCCTCCTCAGAGGGAGCCATGAATGTCGAATGCAGAGGTAGAGAGACGGCTCAGAGGTTAGGAGCACTGGCACATAAACACACTGCACACATATGTACATGAGGGCAAACACGCATACACATAAAATACTTAAAAATTTACGAGAGAGAGAAAGAGGGATAGAGCATTGCTCTCAGGTCTGTGGCAGCGGAAATAGGGAATGTCGAAAGCCTATGGCCTTGTACTAATGACCCAGGACACTGTGGCCACATCCTACTGACGCTGTGTGGGGACGCTCACTGCTGCTACCACTGCCTCTCTGCAGCACCACAGCAGAGATGGGAGACCCTGTGCCAGCCACGGCAGGGCCGCGTGTGTGGGCGTGCCCCCTTTGAACTCTAGGGTGAGCCCCATTTCCTCGCAGATCTTCCCTCAGAGGGCGATAGGTTGGGGTAAAGAGCCAGCTGCTGAGTTTCAGTTACTTCGAGGGTGAACTTCATCTTCGCTACCTGGAGCTATTTGATTCTTGAGTAGCCCGAATCAGCCTTGCAGGGATGTCCTGCTCTGGAGGGGACAGCATCCCTCTGGAGATCCCCGAGGGGCTCCCTGTCAACCCATCCCTTCCTACAGCTGGTGGCGTCCGCAGGTGGCAGAGGCATAGCTCTGCTCCCCCCCACCCCCGACAGAGCTCCCGTAGCTCAGGTTGGTCTTCGAGTCGCTGTGCAGCTATGGCTGTCTGTGGGCATCTTGTCCTCCATCTCTCTAGTGCTGGGGTTATAGGAATACTCCTCCACCACATCCAGTTTCTGTGGTGCTGGGATTGATCCCAGGGCCTCATACATTGCCAGACAAGCACTCTAATGACCGAGCCACATCCCCGGCGCTCCCTCCCCTTCTTAAAGGGGGCTCTCGTTAATGGACAATCCAGCAGGAACTGACATACACTCCTTACTGCGCTTTTTATATAAGCAAATGGCTAAATTGAGAAAACGTCTTCGGGCAGACCATCTGTCTCAATTTGAGCTTTGAAAATACGGTCACCTAGCAATGTTCCTGTGTCAGCCTCCAAAACCAGCAATGAGGGCAGGCAAGCGTACATCGCTATCCCTGAAAGCCTACTCTGCCTTGTGAATCACCCACGCCTTCCCTTGGGCCACAGCTGACCAGGGCTGAGGCTGCTGAGGAGGGCTGGGCCACTGTGGGTAGCAGGCAGCAGCTCACCTGTTCCTTGGGCCCTGGGCCCCTGGCTGTTAGCATGGATCTACACAGGTACAGGTGTACCAAGGTGCATCGGTCTTCACGGCTGCCAATATGGCCAAACCAGGTTTGGAGGAACGCGGTCAGCCACGGTCCTCCAGCTACTTGGGCCTCAGAGTTCAGTGGTCTGGGAACGTTAGTGAGCTAGAGTATCCACGGTGGCTTCCCTCCGTGGGCTGTGGGCGGGGGCCTCGGACTTCTAGTGTGCAGGCTTTGTGCAAATGACTGGCCTCACCAACACATACACACACACACACACACAGATCACAGGAACACACAGCGTTTTTATGAGTCGGCCTGCATTCGTTTGCTAGGGCTGTTGGAAGCCCGCCAATCCCACCAGAAGGGTGAGGAGCACACAGGGTGAGATGTCAGGAGGAGGCTCACTGGGGTTTCCTGGAGGCTTCAATCTTCATTCACACCTGAACCCTCCCTGTCTCCTGCATGCTTTTCTAGGACTCTCTCTCTCTCTCTCTCTCTCTCTCTCTCTCTCTCTCTCTCTCTCTCTCGTGTTCCTTCTTGCCTGAATACACACAAATGAAGTTTACAAACACACTGTGGTTCCTGCTGTTTTCCCCAGCACATCCCTAAAGAGCCTTTTAGAATTCCACTGTATGAACAGCTGCCATTTATTTAACCAGTCCTCCACATGTTTATGCTTTGTTTAAGACAGAATTTCACTATGTGGCTATGACTGGCTTGTAACTCACTATATAGATCAGACTGGCTTCAGACGCATAGAGATCTGCCTGCTTCTGCCTCCCAAATGCTGGGATGAAAAGCATATATCACCATGCCCAGATTTTAAATTTCTATTTTTATTTAATATTTTTCTATCTGTGTATCTGTGTGAGTTTATGTGCACCACGTGTGTGCAGTACCCGTGGAAGCCAGAGGAGGGGTTGGAGTTACAGATGGTTGTGAGCTGTCGTGTGGGTGCTGGGAACCAGACCCAGATCCTCTGCAAGAGTAGCTGGTGCTTTTCACCACTGAGCCATCTCTCCAACCCCTGTATGCTCTTCCCAATACTTTATCATTTATGTTTTCCCCTGTACCACTGAAACAACTATCCATAATTCATTATTCCTGAGAGCTGGTGTAGATACAGGCTGCAGACACACTGCAAAACCCCTTGATCAAACCAATGGCCCTGCATGGACACTACCCGATGGCCCAGCTGCTCCTGTGCTTCCCTGGACCAGTGTGCCCGAGGGTGTGGGCTGCAGCCTTGCCCACTTGCCCATGCCCTTTCACTCTTGCCCAATCCGACAGATCAAAAGCGGCATCCACACGGAGGCTTTTTTATGGATGGAAATTAGGAATTCCCTGAATGTAGATGGGGTGGGGGCGGGGGAGGTAGCTCCATTACCAGTCTGTATCTGACATATTGTTCCCTTTAATTGCAAACACAGTAGAACGGCCATCACCAAAACAGCCATGAGGTTTCCCTATGCCACCACAGCGACTGCAGAGACCTTGGCGTGACACTTGGCATGTTCCAGAGTCACAGTGGTTCTGAGGCCATCCCTGGCTCTCGCTGGTTTATACTAGTACTGAGGTACACAACTCTCTCTCTCTCTCTCTCTCTCTCTCTCTCTCTCTCTCTTGTGTGTGTGTGTGTGTGTGTGTGTGTGTGTGTGTGTGTGTGTGTGTGTAAGAAGTGTTCCTGTGGGTACATGTGTTTGAAAGTGTGGGGATGTACCTATGGAGGCCAGAGGTTGATATCAGGTACCTTCCTCAATTGTTTCTCCATCTTTTTTGAGACAGAGTCTCTCATCAAACCTGGAACTCTTCATTTTAGCTAGCCTGGCTGGCCAGTGAGGCCTGGAGTCTCCCGTCTCTGCCCATCACTCAGGGGTGAGGGCACAGGTACACGATTTCTACTTAGGTGCTGAGGACCCAAACTCAGGCATTCCAATCACTAAGCCGTCTCCCTAGCCTGAATCCTAAAAGGCTTATTTGTTATCTGCACAGAGCTAGTGTGCCCGTGCCATGTGCCCAGGTGCTGGGAATGGGACATGCTCAGAGAAGGGAGCTGCGATTCCTCCTCCTTTGAGGCAGCGTGAGCTCCCAGATAGAGGCTGCTGCTGTCATGAACTCAGTGGCTTCAAAGGAGAAGCAACTGCACAGGAGAGTGGGAAGTGATGTCAGGCCTGGATCATGAGGTGTGGCTGGGAGGTGACCCGCAGGCAGGGGCTCAGGCTGGTGTAGAATAAGTGTCAACCCCCCCTGTCACCTCCCCAAGGGCTGCATTCACACATGACTGATGTGGGATGCCCTTCTGTATAGGTGTTGTTTTTATTGGTTGATGAATAAAGCTGTTTTGGCCAATGGCTTAGCAGAGCAAAGCCAGGTAGGAAATCCAAACACAGGTGTAGAGAGAAAGTAGGCGGATTCAAAGAGTCACCATGTAGTTGCCCAAGAAGCAAGAGGTAACAAACCCCGAGCCTTGTGGTAAATATAAAATAATAGAAATGGGTTAATTTAAGATGTAAGAGTTAGTTAATAAGAAGCCTGTGAGAACAAGCCAAGCAGTGTTGTAATTGATATAGTTTCTGTGTGATTATTCAGGTCTGGGTGGCTGGGAACGAAAGGGCAGTCTCTGTCTACACATGATAGGAAGTCTGACTGCAAACTGTCCCCTTCTATTCATTCTGGAAGAGGAAGGCATTAGACTAGATAGACCCTGCCTCGTCGTCTGGAGCCTGTGTGCCATTTCCAAAGTCGTTTAGCCAGTGAACAGTCTGGAATTCAATCTTTTGCCTTAGGAAGACAGAGCTCGGCCCCAATTAATCTAATTTAGAGTCGATTATGGAGACCACCTGCTGGCCCTGGTTCCCGCTTGGGAGACCCCCTGGAGGGCCCATAGGAGGGTGCTGTCCCCTCTCCAGGTGTAGACTCAATGGAAAGCAGACTAAATGGTTAATGATTATTGTCCCCAAGCTTGACTGTCTGTCTTCATTTCTCCCTGTCCCCTGTGAACTGTCGGGGACTCCCAGATGCCAGGAACATAGTGACATCTCCCTTACACTTTACTTCTAGGTAAGAGGGCTCTGAGTCCCTTCGGTGCTTGGCGCTCGATGACCCCCTCTGACTGCCCTCCTCTCCAGTACCTCAGTCCCCACTTTCCCGCCTTGGTCTGTGAAGAGATGGGGTTTGATCCAAGTGCTCAAGAGGTAAAGAACATGCTAATTAATGGCCCTGAGCTGACAGCTCAGGGTAGGTCCTGGCTTCTGCTCCCCGTGGGCTGTGGAACCTTGAAAAGCTGCCTGGGGCCTCAGTTTCCCCATCTGCAAAGTGTGTGTCGCACAGGGCTCGCTTCACACGGTGACTGTAAACATCTGTGTAATCAATACGGTGAATTTCAGGCCTGGCGGCAGAGTTCATTTGGTGGAGTGCCTGCTTCGCGTGCACAGAGCTCCACACCCAGCACTGCACAGACCAGGCCTGGCGGCACACATCTGTGATCTCAGGAAGTAGAGGCAGGAGAGCCAGAGATACAAGTCATCCTTGGCCACAGAGCAAGTTCAAGGCCAGCCTGGGCTATGTGCGACCCTGTCTCGATAAAATATATAACAGCGTGCTGTAGAGATGGCTTATCAGTTAAGAGCACTTGCTGCTCTTCTACAAGATCCAAATTCAGTTCCCCGCACTCCGGTCAGGTGGCTCCTTCGCCTGTAACTCTATCTCTATGGGACACGATGCCCTCTTCTGACCTCCACAGGCATTTCGTGCGTAGACACATAAATACAAATCCTAAAATAAACCTTTAAAATATAATAAATAAATAAATAAATAAATGGTAAATGTCTTGGTGCGGTTCCTGGCCCCAGGAAAGCTGTACCTGGATGGTCGTTAGCCTCGTTCATTATTCATTCCTCATCACTTATTAACACGGCCCCGTTCATCCACTGCCTTCTTCGCTTCTTATCCTGCATTCACCCCACCGGCACTGCGCCCGCCGGAGCCCCAGTAGGGACTTCAATAACAGGAGCGCACAGGGAACAAGTAGTCATGGCTCCCGCCCAGAGGCTTTAGCTGGGGACACACACCGTCTGTTGAGAGGTGTCACTCTGGCCTCTTCACGCTGAAGGTGTCTGGCGCTTCGTGCAGGGTGAGTGGACCAGGCCTCCCAGCTGATCCAAGGGCAAAGCCACAGTCTGAACCCGAGGCGTCCCTCTGCGTCAGTTTCCCAGGCCTCCTAGGGACATCTGAATGTCTTGTCATGTGGCAGTTTGAAGGTGCCATCCTCAGAGAGACGGATGGGCTTGGCCCTTCGCAGGGCCTAGTTTCCAGTGCTTGTCTGGGCTGCCTGGGGCAAAGGGGGGACACAATGCCTGCATGAGCCGGTGCTCCGGCGGGCTGTTGTGAAGTCTGTCATTCTGTCTTTCGGAGTCACGGCAGCACACCCTGGATCAGCCAGCTTAGGCGTTAGTGGTAGAAAACCTCAACCATAGGAGGGGGTGTTGGCCTCGGCCCTTTGGGATTCAACACTGTAGTCGCTTTGCCCCAGGCGAGCATTCGCCAGTGTAACACACTAGGCCCTCAGTATGGTGGAACCAAGATCCAAGGGGATGGAATTGGGATACAAGACCTTGGGAGGTGAGTAGGGCAAAGGGAATGAACATCCGTATAAAAGGGGCTCCAGTGAGGCCCTGGTGTCCCTTTAGCCCCGTGAAGACGCGGAAGGAGTGGCCTTCTGTGAGTCTGGCTCTCACCATACTGAAGCTGTCAGGACTCTGATTTGGACATTTGGCCTCCAGACTGAGAACCTACCACCTAGGTGTGTCTCACCACCCAGTCTGTGGGACCGTGCTGCCGTGGCTACTCCAGCCCCTTGTCCCCGCCAGCAGCTCTGGCATGTGGCTGGAGAGGAGCTCGCTCCTCTAGCCCAGGACATTGAGCTCAAGAGCAGGTTCATCCAGGGCAGACCAGGCTCACAGCCCAGAGCGCAGGGCCTGTGGGGAGGTTGAATAGGGTGAGCCTCGGACCAAGGTCGGGTGGCTGGTCTCCTCTGCACATCAGTGGGCCGAAGCACAGGGAACTGACCTCAAAGGGCACTGGAGGTGAGGCTGTGGATGCTGAAACAGGAGTCAACTCGGAAGTCACCCACAGGGCAGGTCACAGCTCAGCCTTGCCTGCATGAAGCGTGCATCTCCAGACTTCTCCCATAAATTCGATATTTATTTTCATTAACCAAGATAAGAACCTAATTAGCATTGATTGCGCGGTGCCTTTACCGTACTTTAGACTCCCGTGATTTAGGGTGATACACATTTACATACTTTAAAAATAAGTCACACTAGTAGCTGCAAACGCCTGGCATGAAAATAAGAGTCTAATATAAATTATTTTATCTAAACAACTCTGTGTTTACTTATTGTCTACATATTTAGATTGTGTGTGTGTGTGAGAGAGAGATTCTCATGTAGCCCAAGCTAGCCTCAAATTCCCAGTGAGCTAAGAATGACCTTGAGCTTCAGATCTGCCTCCACCTCTGAGCACAGAAATTATAGGCGTATAACATCCCACCTGGTTATGCCACTGGAATTAAACCCAGGGCCTTGTGCATGCTAGGCAGCTCCTTGTCTGCTGAGCTGTGCCCTCAGTTCATATTTTAATTCTTTAACTCCTTTTACCACACTATCAGAATTTGCTTAGCTCGGGCTCCGGTTTGGTTGAATTCTTTTTTCTGAGCTATGTCTACATTTTCCAGAAGGTTCATCCCAGAAGAAAATATGCAATGACATCAGGACGTGCGGTGGGTGCCCCAGGCAGGGACTGGCCTAGGACTACCTTAACCAACTAGTGCCCAGACAGCAGCTCCTCTGAGAAACAGAATGTGGTTTCTGGGCACGTGGAGGCTTCCTAGTAGGAACCCACGAGCTGGCAGCTGAACTCTGAAAGCCTCCAGGCAGCCATGCGCAGTTCATGGTTACCCAGCACCTGAGTGACTAGCCTGGGGCCTCTGAACACCGTCCACTAGAGGGCGCCTCGTCCTTCCACCAGACACAGTGACCACAAGCTAGTGCAGACAAATACAGGGAGGGAAGGTTAGGTGAGAGGTAGGGAGGGAGCATGGGGAGGAAACGGGGTGGGTGTGGGGGTGGGGTGGGGGGTGGAATTGGAGAAAGCGCGAGCCAATGGATAAGAACAGCCCTGTAAGTAAGCAGGGCCATGTGATTGAGCCCAGGTCTGAATCAATGTCTCCGTAATGGCTCCCAATGGTCAGGCTTGGCTTTAAAAGCCTCCTTCCATGCTCCTCTCAGAGGATGGTACCCATCTGTGGACCATCCTCAGGCTGCTGGTTTGATTCCAGCTCAAAGGAGCAGCCTGTGTCTTGGGCTTCAAAGAAACCCCTGCTTCCCCCACCAAGGGGCCAAAGCACCAGCAAGCTCTCTAGCTTCCATGGCCAGAGCTTTTCCCCAGTCTAGTCACCCAGCAGTCCCCTGGCCCAAAGACAACTGGCCTGACTTCTTGGTCTCAGTGACGTCACCTAACAGGCTGGTCCAAGCCTGGATATTCTCAATTCCACAGGAATGATTGCTTTGGTCTGTTGATGTTGAATAGACTCTTGTTCGCATCTCCCCAGGGAAACCACACAACCTGGGCGCATGTGACAGAGGCTGCACGCCTCAAGAGAGACAGGAGCCAGAGATGTCACAAGCGTATAATCATCTGCAATGCCCCTAGCCCCACCTCCTAAAATGTCAACCACCTTCCAAAACAGCCCTATCTGCTGGGGACAGAACAACACACAGTCAGGCAGCAGGGACTCTATTCAGTTAAAGCTGGGATCTCTAAAGATGCCCGCTGAGTACCAGAGCTCGGCTCCTCTACACAGCCGAGTGTTTCCCCAGCAACGGAGGCTGGGTCCCAGTCCTGGGGAGATTGAAACTTAGGTGGGGGTGGAGCTCTTCCTGATTCAAAGTTTGGGGAAGGCACCCGCTGGCTCGAGGCGGCTCCTCACACAGCAGCTGCTGGAGAGACCAGGTCTGTTTGTTTGCTGCTCCAGGCATGTGTGCTGTGGGCAGCTAGTGAACACCCAGCTCAGAGCTCCTCTCCTGGTGGAGAATAAAACAGCTGGGCTGGTGTTTGAATAGCCCAAAGCCATGGCTTCGAGCCTACTCCGCGGAGCAGGGCTGCAGCTCAGAGGGAGAATGCTTGCCAAGTGTGAGCATGATCGGTCCCTCTTCCAGCCTCGTCCTTCTGACAAAGCAGGTGATGGCTAAGAACCCAGGGCTCAGAGAGAGACTCCGATGGGCCTTGGGTACTAAAAGTAGGGGACGCACAAAAAATAAACTCTTGCTTCTGGCACTTTAATTTCATCTGTCTCCCAAGGTTCCAGAAGGAGCAGCTGTTCACCAAGAAAGGGTAATTAAAACAAGAAGGGGAGGGGAGGGAACACCCGGCAGTGTAACCGGATCAAGCATGCGTCTGGGGTCTGCAAAATGGATGCTTTAACATCTGCCCTGTGGCTGCAAATACCAGACCCAGCCATGTTATGGAGAACCATGTGATTGCTTAGCTCACTTTACAGTGGCCTTCTGCCTCCCTCATTTTCCACGCACGTACATATACATATATGCACACATGCACACACACACATGCACACACACATACACACACATGCATGCATGCATGCACGCATACTCCCCCAACCTAAAAGGAATCCTTCTCCTAGGGCACGATTTCTAACAATGAACAACTCAAGCAGAGCCTGTACCTTATCCACATCCTCCCCTGAACTCACAGCCCAGATTGGATAACCCTGCCCTGGCTATCCTGGAGCTAGGAACTGAACAACTGAGGTGGCCGGGTCACCATGATGCTCCAGCACACAGAGAATGGTTTAGATCACTAGTATAAGCCTCCTTTCCCCTGGCTTTATCCATCATTCCTTCAGAAACCCCAATCAAGGCATTTGTTTGTAATTCTCTCTTCTACACCTGCCTGGTGACCCCACTTCCACCCCATGGTGTGTTTGCTCCCTCTCTATAAACTAAGTGCCAAGCTTGGAGTCAGGTGGGTCCTGAGTTCAAATTTTATGTTGATGTATCACTTATAGCAGTGACAAGCATTCAGTCTTTCCCCATCTCCAGGATAGGCAAAAAGTAAACTTAGTACCTTCTTTTTATCCACTGTATCCATCCTCCCATCCATCCATCCACTCCTCATCATCCACCCATCCTCCCATCCATCCACCCACTCATCATCCATCCACCATCCATCCTGACATACATCCATCTGCCCACCTACCATCCATCTACCTTCCACCCGCCCACTAATTTCCCATTCATCCACCAATCTATGCACCCACCTGTCCGTCTACCCCCACCTACCCCTCGGTCTCCCATTGCGTCTCATCCACCCGTTCACGCATCCCTTCACCTATTTTCTTATCCTTTTACCTACTATCCTCCTTCGCAGTCATCACTACCCACTCTCCCAATGGGTACTGAACAATATGATGGGGACTGATTGATTGATTGATTCATTCATTCATTCATTGAGACAGGGTCTCTCTGTGTAGCCCTGGCTGTCCTGGAGCCAGCACACTCACTCTGTAGACCAGGCTAGCCTTGAACTTAGAGATCCACTTGCCTCTGCCCCCCCACATACTGGGGTTAAAGGTGTGCATCACCACACACAGCTCGACTTTTAATTTAAAAAAATTTTTTTATGTTGCATGGTTGTGGGAGAAACTGTCCAACTGTGGCAGTCAAAGGACAGCTTGTGAGAGTTGCAGGATATTTGATCACAGTGTGAACCCCAAGATTGTGTTATATACTGGAAAAACCTGTTTCTAGTTGTGGTGTGGCTCAACCCTAGCCCACACCTTTAATCCAGGAACTTTCTGCTTGAATACTGTAAAAAGGATTAAATAAAGTCAACCATAGGTCAAGAGGTGGAGCAAGTAACTAGTTGACCAGAACTGTGCATAAAAAAGAAAGAAAAAAAAAAGATAGAGAGTAAGAGTCAGGAGTACAGAGGGAGAGGGGGGGCGCACAGGAAGTAGAAGGGAAGGACACTCAGTTTGAGGTTTTTGTTTGAGATGCAGAATAGAGGGAGTTTTTGCTGGGATGTAGGCAGAAGAGGAAGGTCAGCTGAGTGCTTTCTCTGCCTCTCTGAGCTTGCAGGCCTTCACCCCAGCATCTGGCTCCCAAGTCTTTATCGGTAAAATCAAATGATTGAGATTTAGTTTTTTAAAAAAAAATGTGAGGGTTGGTTCTCTCCTTCTCCCATAAGAGCTCCTCGGGTCTAGCTCAGCTGTCGGACTTGGTAGCAAGTGCAACTTGCTCTTCTCGCTCAGCTGCCTCGCTGGACCCATGTGGCGTTTTTGAAAGAGCTCACCAGGTGCAGTTTGTCTCCTTTCTTTGTTATGCTGCCTCTTTGGTTTAAGAGTTTTTATTTTTCCGTGGTTGAGCTAGATTTATCTCATTTCTGTATAATGTGTGGTTTCTGGATGTTAATTCTCTATGTTAATGTGAATGAGTCTCATATGTCTTCTGAAAAGTTTTTAAATGCTTTTTAAAATTTTTGCCTTTTCTTATGTATTTATTTTATTTTGTTTCATGGATGTATCTGTGTACTGGTCCCACATGAATGCAGGAGCTCTTAGCAGTAAGAAGAAGGGTATTGGACCCCCCTGAAACTGGAGTTAGAGGCGTTTATGAGCAGCTATGTGGATGCTGGGAAATGAACCCAGGTCCTCTATGAGAATACTGAGTGTCCTTTACCTCTGAGCCATCTCTCTAACCCCTATTTACTTATGCCTAAAGCAAGGTCTCGCATAGCCCAGGCTGACCTTGAACTTGACTATGTAGCTGAGGATGACCTTGAACTTCTGATCCTTAGGCTTCTACTTCCCAAGTGCTAATATTATAGGTATGGGCCACCGTGCCCGCCTCATGGGCTTCACACATGCTATGCAAGGAATCTACCAACTGAGCTACTTCCCAGCCTCAAGACCTTTAATTGACCTGTAACTTACATCCTACTAACCAGTTCCCCATGGTTAACTGCCCCAGACCATCGTTCTGGCAGCATCTTAGTCTCTGTTCTGGAGTCTCAAAGAGTCAGGCGCAAGTCAGTTTCAGGAAGAAAGTCTGTGTTTGCGCTCTCAGCCCTCACAGCGGGGAAAGCAAGGCGGCAGGAGCTTGAGGCCGGCAGGAATCCAGCAGTTTGTGAGCAGTTCACGTCCTCCTTTTTATACAGTGCAGGATCCAAGCCCAGAAGTCTGCAGTGGTGACGTCAAGCCCAGAGGATGGTGCCGCCCACTGTGGTGACGTCAAGCCCAGAGGATAGCACCGCCCACAGTTAAACCTAACCAAGAAAATTCCCAACAGGCATGCCCGGGGGCCCCCAAGAGATTCTAGAACTCATCCAGTTGACAGTTGAGATAATAAACTATCACTCAGGGATCCGGAGTGGAATAGAATTTCAAAACGTAAGAAATTGTCCTGGAGCTTGAAATCCTTCTACCTTAGCCTCCCCACTCCCCAGTGACTGTGCCACAACGCTCACTCGGCTTGCTTTGACGCTTTCCTATGGTGAATTACTGCGGCACATATTTTGGTGTCGACTGATTTTTTTATATTTCGAGGTTATCTTTGGATTTGTGATAAAGCGTTTCCATAGAGACTTGGTGGGCGTGGCTTGTTCGTTTTGATTAAGGAGCTGTGCCTTTGTTCTCATATTCCCCTCATGGGTACATACTGTTCTTGCCTGCCTTTGGCACTCAAGTTATGCCACCCTTATATCAGAGTTGGGGAACCCCCTGCTCCCCAGGAAACTTTGATGGCACAGTTTGTTCAACATCTGGTGAGGTGCTGGGCTCTCAAGGCTGCGTTAGATTGTCTTTGGATATTACTGCCCAGCCTGGAGCATCCCATGTCTTGAGAGTTGACTGATTCATGTTAACACATGAATGCTTTTAATGTTCTATGACTTGTGTAAAAGCCTTTGTCAATTTCCTTTGTGTGTGTTCGCATGTGTGCATAAGTACATGTGAACATGTATGCCTGTGCATGTAGGAACCAGAGGACAACTTGGCTGTCATTCTGCAGGGACTGCCCATCTTATTTATTGAGGCAGGGTCTCTCATTGGCCTGGAACTCACCGAGCTGGCTGGCTGACCAGACACTCCCAAGGGAACTACCTATGTCCACCTCCCCAGACCTGGGATTATAAGCACACACCAACAGGTTGGCATTTTTTGTTCTTAATCTTGGGTTTTAGGACTGGATTCAGGTAAACAGCGTGCCCACTGAGCTCACTCTCCAGCTGAACTTTTTGATCATTTCTATTGTGTATAGATTTGGCCAATTCAACTACTTTGAAATGTTGTATGTCAGATGCTTACAGTGCTTGTGAAGATCTTCCAAAGAATCCTATTATGAGAGGCCAGGGATGCAGCTCAGTGGCACAGTGCCTGCCTAGTATGTGCAAGTCCTGGGTACTGTGTAAAAAACCCAGAATAGTTCTATCTCCTTGATAATTCTTACTCATGGTCCCCTCCGCCCATAATCTTTATTTCCCTGAGTGCTGGGATTAAAGGCTTGCCCCGCCACCACCTCTCTACTCTTGGCTGTTTTCTGTTTCACTCATTTCTATCCTTCTATTGTTGCAGCATTTCTGTTTCCCCTCATTTACAGTGATGAGAATTTTACTCATTTTCAATTTTGCTTGTTAGTGAATGTATTAGTCAGGGTTTTTTTCTCCCTCCTGCTCTTTTTGATTTTTTGAGACAGGGTTTCTCTGTGTTTTTCTGGTTGTCCTGGAACTCACAATGTAGACCAGGCTAGCCTTGAACTCACAGAGATCCTCCTGCCTCTGCCTCCAGAGTGCTGGGATCAATATTGTACACCACCACACCTGGCTGTTGTCCGGGTTCTCTAGAGTCACAGAGCTTCTGGAATGAATCTCTCACTCCTGCTCTCCGGTAAGGCTGCACCTTCAACAGTGGCCTTTCCTGGCCTCTCACAGTGCCAAGCCTCAGCCGCTCTCCATGACCCCTTCATGCCTTCCAAACCAGCACCACCTGGATGACTGACACATTACCAACTCTGGCTGCCAGCACTAGGTACAACCTTGGCCACTCTGGAACACAGCTTCTCTGTGCTCTCAGAAAACACTGCCCAGAAGACGTCACCTCAGCGATACTGGTCTCTTCTTCATCCCTGCTGATCTCTGAGCTCCAGCCGACCAGCGTCGAGTATTGCAGCAGAGCAAAGTTTGGCTTCAGTAGTTCTGATGTCTTGTTAATCACAGCTGATTCTTCAGTCCCAGATAACCAGAACCACAAAATCTTAATTCAAAACGACAAATGACCCCAACAGAGCCTTTAAACTTCCCTCCAAAACTCCGTTAATGCAAGCCTCCCTCCTCTGCACTGCTCTCAATGGTCTTATCTTCCAAGTTCCCACAGAACATCCCACTGAGCTCATAACACTCAATGGCTCTTCTAGCCCAAAGTTCCAAGGTCCTTCCACAATCCTTCCCAAACATCGTCAGGTCTGTCACAGCAATACCCCACTCCTGGTACTAATTTGTCTTAGTTAAGATTTCTATTAATTTGACAAAACACCATGACCAAAAAGCCAATTGGGGAGGAAAGGGTTTACTTGGCTTCCACTTCCACATTGCTGTTCATCACTGAAGGAAGTCAGAACAGGAACTCAAACAGGGCAGGGTCCTGGAGTCAGGGCTGACGTAGAGGCCATGGTGGGGAGCTGCTTATTGATCTGCTTCCCCTGACCTGCTCAGCCTGCTTTCTTATAGAACCCAGGACCACCAGCCCAGGCATGACGCCATCCATCATGGGCTAGGCCCTCTGCCATTGAGAAAATGCTTTACAGCTGGATCTCATGGCTACATTTTCTCAATTGAGGCTCCCTCCTCTCGGATGACTCTATCTTGTGTCAAGTTCACACACAAAACCAGCCAGTACAGTGAGTGAGTTTTTGCTTTTGTTTTTCAATTTATTTTATTTTTGAGACAGGGTCTAACTTTCTAACTTTGGTTGGCCTGGGATTCTCTATGTAGACAAGGCTGTCCTTAGTGTCATAGAGATTGCTTCCTGAGTGCTAGGATTAAAGTCATGCACCACCATGCCTGACCAGCAAGAGTTTTAAATTTCGAGATCGCTATGTTAGTTTTATCCCGTGTTTGATATACATTTTTGCTCACTGTCATTTACTTCAAAATATTTGATGTTTTTAAGATTATGATTCATCTTCTGAATTGCTTAGAAGTACTTGTTTAAGCTTCCAAGTGTGTGGATTTCTTGCTTTATTATTCAGGCTGGAGGAGGGAGTCTTCACCAGGAGAATTTCTGGTGTTTATTGAGACTCCCTCTCCAGGCTGTGAGTCATCACAGCAAACACCTGACTGTGAGGAGAAACAATTGATTCAGTTCACGACTTTAGGGGGTCACTAAACCATCTTGCCAGGCCCACCTTAACCTCAACCCCTTTGTCTGGTCTTGATATCCTGTGGCATCTTGCCTGGTTCATATCTTTCTAACACAGCTTTTCTGTGTGGTTGACTCAACTTTAGCTGACTCAACTTGGCACCCCTGAGAAGAGAAACCTCATGGAGGAACCCCCCCCATCAGACTGGACTATGAACTTATCTGTGGAGCATTTTCTCAATCATTGACTGACATAGGAGAGCCAAACCCTAGGGTGATACCATCCCGAGGCCAGTGGGCCTGGGCTGTATAAGAAAGGTCGCTGGAAACAAACCAGTAAGCAGTGTTCCGTCATGGTCTCTGCTTCAGTCTCTACCCCCAGGCTCCTGACTTGAGCTCCTGCCCTGACTCCCTTCTTCAATGATGGACATAACCTGTAAGCCAAATAAATCCCATTCTTCCCGGGTTGCTTTTGGTCCTGGTATTTATCACATCAACAGAAACCAAACTAAGCACAGGGCAGTGGGGGCACATACATTTAATCCCAGCACTTGGGAGGCAGAGGCAAGGTCTGAGTTCAAGGCTAGTCTGGTCTACAGAGCGAGTTCCAGGACAGCCGGGGCTATACAGTAAAACCCTGTCTCAAAAACAAAAACAAAACAAAACAAAAACAACTGGTGTGGGAGGTCCTTCTGTCTATGTGTTGCTTTTATTGGTTAATGAATAAAGAAACTGGCTTGGCCTATAGCAAGGTAGAACCCAGGTGGGGAAAACTAAGCTGAATGCTGGGAGAAAGGAGGTGGAGTCAGAGAGAAGCTCTGTAGCCCTATGGGAGACAGAGGCTAGAACTTTAGCTAGTAAGCCACAGCCATGCGATGATACACAGATTAATAGAAATGGGTTAAATTAATATGTAAGAGTTAGCCAATAAGAAGCTACCACTAATGGGCCAAGCAGTGATTTAATTAATACAGTTTCTATATGGTTATTTCGAGTCTGGGCAGCTGGGAACAAACAAGCAGCCTCATACAACAAACAAACAGCAGCAACAAACTAGGTCATATACCTTTTCCTACTCAGACTCTGACAATTAATAGATAAGCTTAGGACATTTACAATGACATGAATCACTGATACATTTGGACTTAACTGGCACATTTAGAATTGTATCTGATACATTCTTATTGCTTTTTAATAATTTCTTCCTCCCATATTACATGCTATTGTTGGCTAGAATTTAATAATAATAAAATTATTATTTTAACTGCTCTGATTCATCATCATTATCAATATTTATAACTACCATAATAAATATTTTGTTATAGTTACTTATGGACTTCCAGGTTTGATTTCTACTACAACTCTAGGAAATCTCTTATGTCCTCTCAGTGAGGATTCATGAGTAGGAAACCTTTGGTCTCTATCTGAATTGTCCCTATCACAACACTTGATTCTGGATAATAGTTTAGCTAGGTATAAAACTCTGGGCTAACAGATACACTCCCTAAGTAATTCAAAACATAGCCTTTTGGCGGCCATTGGTGATGCTGGGAATTCTGCCAATCAATTTGTCATTTCTTTAGGGACCCTTAGCTCTTCAGTTCCATTTAAGATCTTGGTGGCTTTAGAGGTTTCTTCAGTGTTCAGATGTGCATTTATTCTTTTATTTATCATGTTTGGATAATATAGTGACTTCACTCTGATGACTCATTTCTTCAATTATAGAAAACTCAGGTTGTATTTGCTGGTTGAATTTGCCCCTCCTTCATTGCCTTTATTTTTTTTTAATTAACTAATTAAGGTTGTGTGGTTGCACATACACATGCCATAGCACATATGTGGAGGTTAGAGGACAATTTGCCAGAGTCAGTTCTTTCCTTCATCATGTGGTCCGCAGGCTTAGATCATCAGACTTGGCAGCACCTCACCAGCCCTCATTGTCTTTATTCTTTTCTAAATCTATGTATGTTCAAACTACTTAACAAGTCTTCTAGATTTCTTTATCATACTTATATATTTGCATATTCTATTAAAAATATTTATGTGTACAGTGTTTTGGATGTGTGTATGTCTGTGCACTGTATTCATGCCTGGTTCCCATAGAGGCCAGATGAAGGCACTAGATTCCCTGGAACTGAGGTTATAGACAGTTGTGAGCCATCATGTGGGTACCAGAAACTGAACATAGTCCTCTAAAGAGCCAGTGCTCTTAACCACTGAGCCATCTCTCTCCAGCCTCACATTGCTCATCTTTTTGTCTCTATGCTGCAAATTGGATGATTTCTCCTATTTCTTTAACCTTTTGATGTCTCATAAACTTAATTTGTCATTTCAGTAGTTTTTTATGGGATTTCATTGATTGAAATTCACTTAGTGGCCAAGGATGACCTTGAATTTCTAATCTTCCTGCCTCCACCTCTCAAGTGCTGGGATTACAGGTGTGTGCCGTAGAACAATCTTTTTGTATGCTGTGAATATTTGTTGCTCTTATTGATTTACTAAAGGGTTAAATGGCCAATGGCTAGGCAGGTAGAGGTTAGGCGGGACTTGAGAGTGCAGGGGAGATGAAGAGTAGAGTCACCGGCCAGACACAGAGAAAGCAGGAGATGAATGTGCTGTGTGGACAAAAAGTACCGCCACATGGTAGAGTGTAGATAAGAATTAGGGGTTAATTTAAGTCGAAAGAGCTTAACAAGTTGGTAACAAGTCTAAGCTATCAGCTGAGCATTTACAGTTAATAATAAGTCTCTGTGTGGTTATTGGGGAACCAGCGGTCTGAAGAAAAACCCTGCCTACAGGTGTGAGCCACGTTCCCCACTAAATGAAGACTTTTCACCTCTGGGACTGTCCAGTCTCCTGTCCTCTTGGGATAAACCGCCTGACCAAAGCAGCTCCGGCTCCCAGTCTCAGGTCCCAGTCCAGCACTGTGGGGTGCGGCACTGTGGGATGCAGGCAGGGATGCAGCAGTCACGGCCACAGTCGAAAGCAGAGAGAATGAATGCGTGCATGCTTCAGCTCTGCTTGCTTTCTCCTTTCTTCATTCTAGGCTCATAAATGCCTCAGCCTACATTTAGGCTGTGCCCTCCCACTTCCAGAATCAAGACAACCACCACAGACACACCCACAAGCCCGCCTGATTGGACAATCTGGCTTTGAGATCCTAGATTGGGTCAAACTGACAAAACTCACCATCACAGCGACTATTAGGTTGTCGTTGGGTTTTGAGTTTTGTGTTTGTTTTTCAGTTCGTTGTTCTCTTTTCAAAGCGTTCTGTTCTTTCCTCATGGCTCCAGTTCCTTCCTTGACTCCCACATCATTTTAGGTACCCTTTCAAGCCATGCTTGGAGGCCGGTGTGATGACTCAGCCTGTAAAGATGCTTGCCACCAAGTTTGACAGCCAGAGTGAAAGGAAGAGATCCAACTCCCACAAGTTGTCCTCTGAGCCCCACCAGCAAGCTTGTCATGATTGGGAACGCACACACAGATACACGAATGTAAAGTCATGGTTGGATGTTCTGTTAGTTTCAATTACTAGGAGCCTGGTTTTCCTTTCATTATTTCTCCCGCCTTGTCTTTCACAGTGGTTTGTGGAGGGGGCACATCTGTTGTATTTCTGGTTGGGAGTCTATATTAAAAGCATTTGCCCCTGCCCTGCAAGGGTGTAGCATGTCTATGTGTGTAAAACTGTCTCTGTAGAGCAATTTCATATCTGCTCCTGCCAAGGCTCGGGAGGATAAATGGCTCTGGGCCAGTTTCATGTTGCCTTCATGGTTTGCCTTCTCAACCCCTCCAGGAGTGGAAAATCACACTGTGCCCTGGTTCTATTTTTGGCACAGGACCAAGGGTTTGATGTTTCTCTCCTCTTCTTTCTCTTTTTCTTCTTTCTTCTTCTTCTCTTCCTCCTCATCTTTCTCCTCCTCTTCCTCCTTCTCTTCCTTCTCATCTTTCTCCTCCTCATCCTCCTCCTCTTCCTCTTCCTTCTCTTCCCCCTCTTTCTCTCCCTTCCTTTTTGAGATAGGTTCTCTCTGCACAGCCCAGTCTGGTCTTGAGGATTCCTCCCTTATCATCCAGCCAGCTCTCCCCTGTGAATCCTGCTTCACTCTTGGCCTCCTCTTCTCTATATTTGTGTTAAGACAGTTGAGTGCCAGTGAAGAAGAGCAATCCTCCTGCCTCAGCCTTCTACATGGTGGGTTTACCAGCATACACCACCATACTTGACTCTTTTCTTTCCTTGGAGTGTGACTATTCTGTCTGAATGTTGTATTTTGATTTGTTCATCTTTGAAGAGAGATGAAGAAAGCCTAGGTCTATCGGAGGCCCTTACAGAATAAACTGCTGTATTAAGGCAACTTCCAGATGTCCTTTCCTTTGGCTGCAATTAAAACCATTTTTGGGAAATGAGACTAAATATTTCTAGAAGCATTCTTTTTTCCATCTTTACAAGAGAACCATGTCGGGAAGTGTTCTCCATTTTAACCTTTAGACACGGCCTCTTTGACTCCCACATCACACATGTATCCGCCATCTTTCCTTCAGGAACTGAGCATGCTCAGTGATACACATCTTAAACTGAGCATACTTGGGAATATGCTGGTTCCTAAATGGCTTTCCTATGTGGGTATGTGTGGGATCCCTAGATAAATCCCTACACTTCCTTTTCTCATCGATGGCACAGCTCCGAAGTTAACCCCTGTGTTCTCCCTACCACTAGTAACAAGTCTCCATTTCCCCACCTCTCCGCTGTGCTTGCTTGGCTGTGTATACCATAAGATTCGAACCCACTGACTGTATTGAGTTGCTGGTTCCTTCAGTCACTGTCTGGGTGGGATCCTTCTCCTTCCCTGGTGCTCAACTGTGCAACACAAATACAGAAACCTTGTGAAGAACAGGCCAGGAGTGAAGCAGGACTCAAGGCAGAGAGGCTGGCTGGACAACGAAGGGGGGAATCTCTGCTGAGTGGTCTCGGAGGGTGGCCTCCAGGATGGATTTGAGGAGATCTGGTGTGAGATCAGAGAGTAACCTGCTTTCGTTGGCAGCTTGAAGTGGGGTGTGATTTAGGAGGTGGCCCAGAGAGCCACACCCTGGATACAACCCACTTATCTCTTCCAGCCCTAAGAAGCACCCGTTACAGCTTGGAGGCCACCAGCTCCAAGACCTTCCTTGCCTCTCAGAGGTGAAGGTTCAAGGACTACAGACAAGGACAGAATGAGGATGCTGAGCTAAAACCAATGTGGGGGGAATGGAGAAAGGGAGCTAGGGAGAAGACATCAGTCTTGGGGAAACAGAAGCCTGCCTGGTCCCCATTTCCATCCAACCCAAGGAGACGCAGCTGTCACGAGCTGCCGAGCTCTGAAGCCACCGCTGAGTAATCGCTCAGTGCTTCATGCTGGGGACTAGGGGCTCCTCAGGCCGTATTTCATGCGAGAGATATTGAGCCCTCATCCCCAAGAAGAAATATGGCTGTTAAACAGGCGGCTAATGGCATGCCATTTATCTGCTGGCGAGTCGAGGAGGCTCATTAAGCCGGCCAGCCCAGCCCGGCCTCCACAAGAAATGCAAAATTAGCCAGAAGGGCAGAAATAGGAGGGAAATGAAAGCGAGGAGGGTGAGCGGACAGAAATTGGAGACTGTGAGTCAGCGACCGGAAGGAACTGGACGGCTGCTCTCTCCCTGTTCTGGAAGGTTTGTGTTGACCGCAGCCTGGCTTTTGGAAGGGATCCCCATAAATGCAGCCCCTTCTGCTGCTAAGTCCCTACCCGGCCCACCCCCAACTCAGAAAGCTAGGGAGCAGCACTGCCTCTTCAAGGCAATGACTGGGTAATCAGAAAAAAATCAAGAATGGTTTCACCCCAGCAGGGAGAGCAGGCAGCTCCACCCTGGGAAATCTATATGTAAATTAGGGTGATTGCAACTCCCCAGCCTGCCCAGCATCCCACCATCCCTTCATTGTGGTCTCCTGCCATCGAACCCCAATCGGATTCTGCCCAGCATCGCACCATCCCTTCACTGTGGTCTCCTGCCATCGAACCCCAATCGGATTCTGGCTCCTAGCTGGGAACTGCATGATGAGGGGGTTCTGCTGGGGAAGGGCAAAAGAAGGGGATCCAGGCTGCTTCCCACAGTCACAATCTATCAGGTGGTCTTCCTCATGGTCTAGGAACCCAGCCTAGCCTATGACTCATATTTTAATTCTTCATGTTGTGATGGACACACTTGGGGTGGATGAGGGTGGAGTCTATTGGTTGAGAAAATTAAATCAATTGAGGATGTCAAAAGCAAAGCTTGGGGCTGGAGAGATGGCTCAGTGGTTAAGAACAGTCTGTGCTCTTCCAGAGGACCCAGGTTCGACTCCCAGCACCCACATGGTGGCTCAGAACCATTTGTAACTTCAGTTTCATGGGATCTGACCCCTTCTTCTGGCCACCAAGGGCACCACGTACATACAGGGTACAGAGACTTACATGCAGGCAAAACACCCATACACAAACTACAATTAATTTTTGTAAAGCAAAGCTTTCTGGGGTTGGGGAAATGGTTAAGTTAGAACCTGAGTTTGGATCTTCAGTGGGGTACAGAGGTGCATGGCCATATCTTCAGCACTGGGGGAGCTAGCTAGCTCAGACATAACAGCAAACCCTAGGGCCTAGAGACACCTTATCTCAAACAATAAGATGGAGAATGACTGACTCAAAGCCAATCCCTGTCCTACACACACACACACACACACACACACACACACACACAAAACTACACACATGTGCACACCCGTTCTCACACATTGATTCTCACTATGCTGGCTCACACTCATGTCTCTAGAAACCAGGGCTCCTAGGCTCCCTGGGTCATGCTCTCCCCACACTCATGATCCCATGGGGGAAAAAAAAGAGGAGCCCCATATGAAGTCACAACTATCCTCTCACCCCCTGGGACATGTCCCAAGAAAAGAGAGTGACTCTATACAGAATGCATGGCACCTAGGAAGTCCTAAGGTACAGTGACGAGGCAGGTGGCCAGTTGTCCAGGTGTCTGCCCTCATAGTCCACCAAACTGGGGCTCACCGTGGAAGGAGACGACGCTGGAGTCCCTCGTGTGTGTGAAGTACAGGCTCGGCGCTGAAGAGAATGCTGCTGCAGGAAGGGGCTCAGAGGGGACTTTGTAGGTGAAAGGACAACCAATTTTAGGGGTTCTGCACTGTTGATAGGTTAGTGCAGTCCTGACTTAAGGAAGCCTGAAGGCCAGCTGCTGAACCTCCCTGCCTACATAAGTCATCGTGATGGTTGATTTTGACTGACAGTTCGGCTGGATTCAGATCCACCTTGGCCATTAGTGAAGCTCACCTCTTGTGGAGGCCCAAAAATGTGAGCCTATTTCCACCTTGACCAAAGGTCAGAGAGTTGGAACGTACCTCTATTCCTTCAGGTTATTGCGTTTCTACCTCAAACAAAGGTCCCACCTAGATTTAGATCAGAGGGTTCTGCTCTCTCAAGGTTATTTGCAGCAGGTGTGGCTAATACCCAGACCCTGTATTTCAGGAACAGAGAAGTAGATCTGTTTCTACCTCAAACAAAAGTCTAAGGATCCAAGTAAGGTTCCAGTTCCTTTAAGGAGATAACTTTGGATTCCACACAGGGAGTGGTTTGCCTACAGAATGTTTCGGTCTAGGGTGTGAGCGGGAGTGACTTGTTTTACTCTAGCAACAGAATGCTTAACTACAGCTGTAGCCCGTGATCTTCAACTGGTTTGTTTTTTTTTCCTTGTGTCAGGTTAATGCAGTTTTTATTTTTATTTTTTATCTTACTCCTACCTCTTGGGGTCGGGGTATTTTAAGCAATTGGAAATTAAACATGGGTGATTTCAGTATTCACTGTAACTCCCTCCCGGTACTATTCTATCTTTTCTGTTTTTACTATTTTCACGTCTTCGAACTCTTCACTTATATTTCTAATTCCCATGCCCCTAGCCTGGCAAATGGTATTTTTGCCGAGGCTGGTCCCCAACAACCTCTGAACCCTGTGAGAGTGTCTCCAGAGAGGGTGAGAGGTGGAGGGAAGACACGGCCTAAACAAGCATGGGCGGCACCATTCCCTGGGCTAAATAAAAAGGAGGAACAGGCCGGGCGGTGGTGGTGCACACTTTAATCCCAGCACTCAAGAGACAGAGACAAGCAGATCTCTGTGAGTTTGAGTTTGAGGCCAGCCTGGTCTACAGAATGAGTTCCAGGACAGGCTCCAAAGCTACAGAGAAACCCTGTCTCAAAAAGACTGACAAACAACAACCAAAAAAAAAAAAAAAAAAAAAAAAAAAAAAAAAAAAAAAAAAAAAAAAAAAAAAAGGAAAGAAAGAAAGAAAAGAGGAGCAGAGCACCAGCAACCATCTCTGCTTCCTGCCTGAGGATGTGATGCGACCAGCAGCCAGCTCACTTCCTGCTTTCTCACCTTCTCCACCATGATGGACCGTGAGCAACTGTTCAGTAGCTTTGGTTTGATATTTTGTCATAGCAATGAGAAGAGTAATTAATACAGACCTCAGATCCTTCCCTGTGTAGGATTCCTTCACTCACCATGGAGTTGAGTCCCAGTGAACCATTGTAAACCGAAAATACCAGCTAAGTTTCTTCCTTTGTCGCTGTGATAAAAATGCTCTGACAGAAGAAATGTGAGGGAGAAAGAGTTCATTCCAGCTCACAGTTCGAGGTACAGCCCATCATGGTGGGAGATCACGGCTACAGAGATTGAGGCAGGCGGTCACGACACATTGACAATTAGGAAGCAGAGAGCAATGGACGCTGCAGCTCAGCTCACTGTTGTGCCATTGGTCCGGGATCCTAGGGAATGGTCACGCCTACAATTAAGATGGATCTTCCCAGGCCAGGTGATAGAACTGGAATAATCCCCCACGGGGATGCCCAGATGCACCCGGAGTGATCAAGGTTCTGTTAAGTTACAGTTAATGTTCGCCCTTGTCGATCGTGAGTGGGACACTCGGAGCGCAACAGGGCTGGGATATTGTTGTTGCCTCTTGTGGTCACGTGGTTGGCATGGCTGCCTGGGACTTGGGGGTCCATGGTTGCTATGGCACCCAGAGAGACATCAAACTAAGTATTGCCAGCCCCAGAAAAGACCAAAGTGGTTTCTCTCTCCTATCTCGCTGCAAAATTACACCTGAACCCTCTTCAGGTGGGGGTCCACGTCTGCTCTAATTCCTGGACCATGAGATTCCAAGTCAAAAATCAAAGCGGTGCCGTGTTACAGACAGGACAGGAGCTACCAGGGCAAGTTCCACGAAGGAGCAGGGTGGAGAGGCCGGACCCACGGCACTTGGGCTTTGCTTTCTGTGTGTGCATCTCAGTTTCTTATGTTTGAAGCTTGACCCTGGGACAATATGAGGAGGTAGCCTAGAGCCTCTAGGAGCCAGAGCCTAACAGGGGTCCTCAGGGTCTTGTCCCGCTGGCTTGGAATGGTGGGCATTCCAGCCTGAGACCATTTCCAGAGTCTCCTCTTCAAACCTGTCCCCACAGGGCACTCGTCCCCGCCAGCCATTCCCACCTGCCATGCGGTTTACTTATAGCCTCCAAAATGTGTTATAGACGGCAGTAGGTGGTTCGTTTTAGTAACGCAAAATGAACTAATGTGCCCCTAAAGTAGCGGCAATTTGGAGAGAGCACAGGATTGTAATTGGCTTTATTGTGTTTCCTGGGATTTTATTTTTTATTTTTTCTAAATTGTTTGACGGTTTTCATAGGTTTATATAATGAATTTTAGTCATCCCCACCCCTCCCTCTCCCACTAGAACCTTTATTCTCGACACCCAACCCTCACACCATGTCTTCTTCTGTGTGGGACCCAGAATTTTTCTTGCCAGCGAGTGGGTGGGAGGTTACTCAGTCTAGCAAGGGCAATGACTCAATGCTACACCACCGAAGAAAGTGACCACCTCCCGACAACTCTTAACTTCTAATAGTCCCGGGGGGGGGGGCTCTTGCAGCTCCTCTCCCCCATGGAGGTCAGCTGCCGTGAGGTTTTTAGTACAACAGCTACGTCAAACTTTGTACAGTTTCTAAATCTGAGTTACTTATGTAATTGGGAAAAGTGTACGTTATTTTTATTTTTATTTTGTTCTGTTCTGTTTTGGCAGGAATGGTGCTGACTGGAACACAAAGCAAACTTTCCTACATAGTGGGGTCCACTCACCCTGCTCTGAGCTGGGGACACCTGGTTCTCCATGTCCTTGTTCGCCCTGAACCCTCCTGAGCCTCTTGACAGCAGACTCCAGTATGGGGAGCCCTGGGTTTGATGCTTTGGGGCTGGACCTGTTCTGCACCCCTTGGAGACAGAGGCTGCAGAAAGGTAGTTTGAGTGGGAAGTTGGAGGCAGTGGGAGAGTAGGGGAAAGAAAGCCTCATTGTTTTTGACATTTCTGGAAAGCTCTGGGTTGATCACGGTGTCAGGGGCTGCGTGTGGGATCCGCTGTGCCAGGGTGACCTCTGCAGCCTTCCTTAATTAGCTCTATCTTTTTCCGTGGTGGCTTCTGGGTCTCTCGTGGGACTGACTGAACCCTTCTAAAAACAAAGACCCGCTCGGAGGGGCTGGGATTCTGGTAATTTCTCTCTCTGGTCCGCTTATCTGGAGACCACGAAGAAGCGTTTCCGATCAATTCCATTTCATGCTCACAAAAGCACAGGGGAGGGGGAGGGCCGTTGTCATAGCGACCAGGGATGGCCCACACTATTAATCTGTACAAGAACAATGAGGAATGTCATTGACCCCCGGCAGGAAGTCCGAGGCTGCAGTAACCATTGTCTCTCACATTTAAATGGAAGATGAGAGAGCTTCTGTGGTCAGTGCAAATGCAGAATAAATGTTACCCCAGACCCCATCCCCCTCCAAGCCCCTGCTCAGTCTCCTCTCGAAATAGTTTGCAAGAAGAGTCTGGGTCCCATGCTCTCCTGAGGGTGTGCCCTGTGAGGGAGGATACATTTAAACCAACTGCTCAGTTGTAGAGCGCTGGTCTAGTGTGCACGGAGCCCTGAGCTCAACCCTCAGCATCACAGAAACCATGTAAGGCGGCACATGCCTGCAATCCCAGCACTTGGAAGACGGAGGCAGGAGGACCAGGAGTTCATGGTCATTCTTGGACTCCACCTCGAGTTTGAGGCCAGCCTAGCCAGGGATACGTGAGACTCTCAAAGAAAAAAATTAATCATAATGGAATACTATCAACAAACCAGAAGTCTCCTGGTGAAGGAAACAACTCAAGGTGGACAGGGAGGGTGAGCGTTGGGAGACCCTCTCACGCGGCACGGCACGAGGCACTGAGGCAGGTGAAAGCAGGCAGAGCCCCGGATCCTCCGCAAAGCTGAGGCCAACAGGCCTGGGAGCAGGCTGGACCTCCGAGCAGAAGACCCAGGCAGAGCCCTCTCCTGCGCCCGACTTGGGCACACTTCTCTTTGCTCTTCTGGTTTTCTTAGGTGGCTGAACCCAGCACTCAGCCCTCAATGCCTTCCAAACCTACCCTTCCTTGGCTGAGTGTTGCACAGGCTCCACCCACTTCTCACTTCTGCAGCAGCCTACACACTCAGGGCTAACACTCCTGTCTCTGACATGGGGGAAACTGAGGCTGGGAGATGTGAACCATCTGCCAGTGCTAGACAGCCAGGGGGAGTGACCCACAATGATCCAGACACTGGCCTTGGATTTCAATGTGTGGTTTTCCGTGGAGTCATGGTTCATATTGCCAAAGGTTCAATCAGACGAGACCACCGGCAGCCAGACACCGATCTTTACATACATCCCTTGTCTGGGTGTTTAATAAAGAGGATTTTTCTCTAGGCAGTGGTATGAGCTGGAGAGTCCTAATGTGAATCCTGGTTCTTGCTGAACAGCTGTATAATCTTGAATTTGTTACTTAATCTTTCTGGCTTTCTTGTTTCTCATATGGCGGTTGTCAGGTAGCCTTCGGCCCTTAGGGTATCTAGGGCAGATTTGAAAAGGGCACCCTCTATGGGCAGTCACGGCCCTGTGAGTGGGCTCCTGATGGGAGAACAGAGCCTGGCCTGGATTGGTCCAGCACTAAGCCTTCCGACCCTGGCTTTGGTGCAGCAAAACCGTGCACAACCGTAGGAAATCACCCAGAACAGAGCAGGAAATTGAGATCAAAGGTGAGGGTCTGGTCTGCCTCACCAGCATCCTGGTGGGAAGGATGGCCAGCATCTGCATTCCACACTTTAATTCAGGCAGGGCCTGTGTCTGGTCAGGTGCAGGAGCACAAGACTTAGGGGAGAGCAAGTCAGGATGGAGTCCTTGCCCAGATACCCCAGGGTCTAGCCAGAGACAACTTCCATCATCTTTTGCAGCTCTGCCACTTCACTGATCCTGTGTGTCACCGAGAACTGTGACCTTAACTTCTTGCTTCACAGTTTAATATACCCCTCCAGCCATGCCAGCTGCTCGGGGCCCGGTGTGCCAGCGTACCAAGGAGGCACAGCTATCTTCTCCAGAACCAACAAATCCTGAATCAAATTCGCTCCGGGGGGTCAGGAAAGTCACTGGGTACCAGGCCTAGGGCATGATGACAGTGGGGGTGGAGGTGGGGGTGGGGATATCAACCCTGAAGAAACGCACACTTTAGTCCCTGTGAACACACTACCTTTGACTACAGAGGGATGTTGCACACATGGCACCATTTGGGACCTGACCCCACCTAATCACAGGATTCAGGAGAGGGGGGAGGGGCAGGAAAGAGAATACGCTGCCACGCCCAAAGACATGGGGGACATTTGCATTTGGCCTCCCATGGAAGCTGGTTCTGTGAGGCCTTCCAGACGATGATGGCTGGACATTAGGAGTATAAACGAGGACACAGTGAAACTATGGAACGGGACCGCTACGTGGGTAGAAAGAAAGTTTTACTGGGGCTCAAACTGCCAAGGCTATGGAGGGTGGGGAAAAGGCAGAAAAGCAACCAAGTTTTTCTGACCGTCGGCTAGAGGGAGGTCTTTGAGTTGATGCAAGCCATTCTGATTGACTGAGAACCAGATGCCCTTGCCAGAGGTCGTTGACTTTTGGGGGGTGGTGGATTAAGGGGAGTTTCCAGCTTGAAGGATCCTGAATTTAGGCTTCAGTTTACTCACTAACAACCCTTTGGTTTTCCTAGTCAGAGTCCTTGTGTTAAGGACATGTCAGGGCCCACTTTGGACCTAACAAGGAAATAATCTCAAATTTGTAGCTGGTTGATCAGAAAGGAAGGCGGTCCGGAAAATCCTCCTGCAGACGTGTACTTCACAGCTAGTACCTTGCGAGCAGGCTTTGGTCCTCACTCTGTGGGACCCAGTCGTCCCTCTGCCCTAATCTAATGGTAGTTCTGAGTCTTACAGGGGAAGGGGCACTCTTGGATGGTAGAAGAAAGGAAGGGACTAGGTGGGGACAGAGAAAGAGGACCCTGCTCGACCTAGTGAGGTCACTTTTGTAAAGTAACCAGCTAGTCCCCGAGCTGTGGGGTCAGGAGGTCTCAAAGCCCTTGCAGCACTTCTGCATGAATGCAAAGGGGACCTCAGTCTCTACAGGTCCCTGTGGATCCAACAGTAAACCTGGAGCCCTGCTGGCTTTGAAGGTGGTAGTTCCCAGTGAAGGACCTCCCACAGGCTTCCCAGAGCAGGGGAAAGTGAATCTGATGATCAAAAGAGGGGGGGAGTCTTATTTGTTTAAGAATGACTTCCTGCCACACCTGAAGCTTCCTTTTAAAGCACAGAGCTAGTAGTAACTGGAGAGGGATTTCAGCTTAGAGACCCCCCCAGGTTTCTGAGACCCCTCCCTGTGCTGGCTGATCCCACCCACTCTTAGAGGGTCCTCTTAGGAGGTAGAGGCTGCTTCCATTTTCCCAGCCAGCCACCCTGAGACAGAGTCCCCAAGATAGACATCCTCCTCCTATTTATAAAGCCCTGGGGATTTCAACTATTATATTAATGGGCATATATTTTTGCAGAATTTTCTATTTCTGCTCATGAGATTTTATTTGTTTCAATAAAAGAGAGCAGTCAGATACAGGGAAGAGTGGGATTTAATGTTTATGTGCTCTGGCTCTGGAAGATGCTGTGTTTGCTCAAATCCTGGGGCTGCTTAAATATGAATCATGGGTAGAGGGGACCAGAGGAGGGAAAGCGGGACCTTAGTGTGGGTATAGAACAAGGCATAACAGGCCTGGTTTATGTCATCATTAAGCAGATTTTGTTTAATTTTTTGAGACAGGATCTATGTAGTGTTTAAAATTTTTAATTGTGTGTGTCTGTGTGTGTGTAAGGTTGGGTATACACATGTGAGTGCAGGTACCCGAGGAGTCCAGAAGAGGGCACCAGAACTCCTGAGAAGGACTCAGAGGAGGTGGCAAGCTATCTGTGGGTGCTGGGAAAGCCATTACAGATGATTCTGGCTAGTTAGGGGTTGGTTCCATGATCATGCTTCCATTTTTTTCTATTCTTGGAGAACATATGCCATCAAAGTCTTTTGAAGCCCAGGCCTTTGGTGGAACTGGTCATCTGGCCCACCGGCCTGTCTTTTGTTTCTTTGCTGACAGATGACCCCTCTATTTGAGGGTCCCCCAAAATGGAGACCTGCCTATAACAGACTTTCTTTTAGGATATCAACCAGCTCCCAAATCATGACACGGAGACTTCTTATTAGTTATGAATGGTCAGCCTTATCGTATGCTTGTCCCATTAGCCCTTATAACGTAATCTGTTTCTCTCTCTCTCTCTCTCTCTCTCTCTCTCTCTCTCTCTCTCTTTCCCTCCAGACAGGGTTTCTCTGTGCCTTTGGAGCCTGTCCTGGAACTCACTCTTAGACCAGGCTGGCCTCAAACTCACAGAGATCCTCCTGCCTCTGCCTCCCGAGTGCTGAGATTAAAGGCGTGCATCACCACTGCCCGGCTAATCTGTTTCTCTTTATCTATGTTTTTGCCTCGGGGATTTTTACCTTTCTTTTGTATATATTACTTCTACTGATTCTTGTGTCTGGCTGACTGGTGGTTGCCTGACTTCTGGCCCAGGCATGTCCCTTTCTTTCTCCCTCATTCTCTCCTCCTTCTCTCTCTCCAACTTAGATTTCTCCTCCTACTTATTTCTCTGCCCACCAGCCGTGCCTATCCCTCTCCTTCCTAGCTATTGGATGGTCAGTTTTTTATTAGACCAATCAGATGCCTTAGGCAGGCAAAGTGAAACAAATGCAACTCATCCTTACATAATTAAACAAATGCAGCATAGACAAATGTAACACATCTTTATGTTGTTAATAAAGGCAGCATAAACAAGTGTAGCACACCTTTGCATAGTTAAAGTAATAAAATAAACAAATGAAGCATAACTTTATGTGGTTAAATATTAAACAACACCTGCAACACGAGAGGGAAAGACACCAGCAGGAAGGTGTCAACTGGGTACTCGGGTGGTTCACATGGACAAATCTATAAGACAATAAGAAAGCAAAGGGGAACATAATGTCCATATTCTGTGAGTGATTTCACTCACCCACATCCAAATGGCAACAAGACCAGAATGGGAGTAAGGCTGTTAGGGTCGCTCAGCCCCCAGGGAGTGTCTCTCACATTTGAGGATCAACTTCATTTTCTGCTGTGGGATAATGCTTTTGTACACTGGAAAGATTTGTCTTTTGTACTGGCTTAATAAAATGCTATTGGCCAGTAGCCAGGCAGGAAGTATAGGTGGGGCAACCAGACTAAGAGAATTCTGAGAAGAGGAAAAGCAGAGATATGGTCACCAGTCAGATGCAGAGGAAGCAAGATGAGAATGCCCTACTGAGGAAAGGCACTAAGTCCTGTGGCTAAACATAGATAAAAATTATGGGTTAATTTAAGTTGTAAGAGCTAGTTTTTGGGGTTTTTTTGTTTGTTTTTTTGGTTTTTTTTTTCAAGACAGGGTTTCTCTGTAGCTTTGGAGACTGTCCTGGAACTAGCTCTTGTAGACCAGGTTCGCCTCGAACTCACAGAGATCCACTTGCCTCTGCCTCCCAAATGCTGGGACATGCGCCACCACTGCCCGGCCTTGTAAGAGCTAGTTAATAATAAACTTGAGCTAATAAGCCAAACAGTTTATAATTAATATAAGCCTCTGTGTGTTTCTTTGGGACTGAACAGCTGTGGGACCGAGAAGGACAGAAACTTCCATCTACAGTTCTCTCTGTGTGAGCCTAGAAATCCCTCTCTGACAAATGGATTCTGACTTGAACTATGCATAGTGGTGCAGTCAGAAAAACAAACAAAAAACCAACTGTTCAAAATCAGGTAACACATTCCCCCAGACAAAGCCTCTTTTTGTTCAATAAATCAACCCAAAGATAAAAAGGATAAAATTCATAGATTAAAAGAGACTTAAGGGGCCAGGAAGACGATGAGTTATTAAACTCCCTGCCATGCAAGCATGAGTTCGAATCTCCAGCACTGACATATAAGTCTAGTGTGGTGTGTGCCCAGAACCCCAGAGCTGAGAGGTTTGGGGGATGAAGACAACCCCAGTGTTGAGGGGTATGGGAACAGTAAAGATAGGCAGAGCCCTAAAGTTCATTAGCCAGCCTGGTGTAGGAGGGTCCTTCTGTATTTGGGTTGCTTTTATTGGTTAATAAAGAAACTACCTTGGCCTTCTGATAGGGCAGGACTTAGATAGACAGGAGAAAGAGAACAGAATGCTGGGAAGGGGACAGAGTCAGAGGGAGCAGCCGCCATGAAGCTGCCAGATCAGACAAGCTAAATCTTTCCCGGTAAGCCACGACTCGTGGTGACACACAGATTATTAGAAATGGGTTAAACAAATATGTGAGAGTTAGCCAATAAGAGGCTAGAGCTAACGGGCCAGGCAGTATTTCAATGAATACAGTTTCCGTGTAATTATTTCGGGTATAAGCTAGCCAGGCACAGGGCGGCGGGAGCCCGGTGGCCGCTGGGACCAACAGCAGGCCCGCGCATCTCTTGCAACACCAGCCAGCCTAGCTGAGTTAATGAGCCTCGGATTGAGTGAGTCTCATTAGGGGACAAGGAAGGGGACCGGGGAGATGGCTCAGTAAGCCGAGCACTCCCTTCGCCTTCACAGAACCCTGACGATGGCTCTTAGACCTACAGAAAAAGCCAGGGGTAGCTTCATGCAAACGTGTAGTTCCAATGCATTGTGGGATGTGAGAGTCCCTGTCTCAAAGGAAGGAGGTGGGGGAGAGTGGTAGAACAGAACACTTGTACAGTGTGGGACACTTGTGTAGAGTGGGACACTTACGTTCTGATCTCCACACTCAGGCACCATACCCGAGTACATGTCTGCACACACCACAGACACATATAAATAAATAAAGGAAGGAAGGAAAGAAGGGAGGGAGGTAGGGAGAGGCACCTGCACACACGTGTATACATGGGTACACTAACAGGTATATATACCACAACCACTCTCCCCATTCCTCCATCCCCTTCATATGCACAAAGTTAAAATACAGTCAATTGTGATATGTGAGTCTCATTTAGATCTGATTTTTAGTTTTGAGATTTTTTTTAAATGTATTTGAGTGCATGTCTGTGCACCATGTGTATGCAGTGCTGTCAGAGGCCAGAAGAGGGCGTCAGATCCCACCTTACGCTTAAGCAGCAGTTTTGGTTGACGCCGAAGAGGCTGAGAACCTCACTGCCTCAGGGAGGATTCCTGGACATTCGCCCGTCTTCTAGTCTTGTGGGAAGGCTTTTGAAGCTGCTTCTGATATCCGCAAAGGGTGGTGGCAACGCACTGATACCAACGGGCCAGTGGGTTCTTGGGGTGAATGCAATAGCAAGCAAGCAAAAAGCAGAAGCGTTTCGCAGGACCTCCTTATATCAGGGCCTCCCTGGAAAGTGCAGCCACGGTTATGCTGTGTCTTCAAATAACCTGATCAAGAAAATCCCTCACAGATGCCCAGAGACTTGTCTCTTACTCTAGGTCCAGTCAAGTTGACACTCAGAATTAACCATCACATCTAGCGTGTGCACGGTTCCTGGTTCCATCCTCAAGACCATTGTTTTTCTTTATTATTTTTTTTTAACATAACTCTTCTTTTTAATTAGGTGTATGTGTGTGTGTCTGTGAAGAAGGAATCAGATCCCCAGAGCTGGAGTTTACAGGTGGTTGTGAGATGCTCTGTATAGGTGCTGGAAACTCTGGTCCTCTGCAAGAGCAGTACATGCTCTTAACTGCTGAGCCATCTCTCCAGCCCTTAAATATATATATATATATATAAAATATATAAATTTCTTGCTCCCTTCCCAAGAGATCTTCACACTGCAGGACAGGCCCGCTGAACCCAGCTGACTTGCTTTTCCCTTCCTTAAAAGCAGGTCTAAGTGCAGCCATTACTACAGCAGGGGTCCTCGGAGAAGGCCACCGGAGGGTGGGTTGTCTTCCTCCTGTTGGCTTTGAATCTCTGCCTTTGCTGAGATAATGCACCCAGTGCAAATGAAACTGGGTGGAGCACTTGGGGGAGAGCAGCATCTCCTGACTCGCCCTCTCCTGTGCCCTGCTCATCCCCTTGCAGGGAACCCCTTTCCACCACTTCTGAATTTTGTCTATCTGGTGGTTATCCTGAAATTCTAGATAATGCCCTGTATCCTTACTTTTTCAATTTTAGCCGAAAGCTATTGGCTTCACACTGGGAACCGTGAGAGCTGACCTCCCTTGGCCTCCCTCCCACCCTGCTCTGCCTCTTCCTCCATAAGTTCCCATTGTTGCCAGGTTGTTGTTCCTATCCTTATTTCACTCTACCCCGTGAAACCCTTCATTCCAAGCGGCATCAACTTCTGGCAGGGCTTCTCTGATACCAGGATGTGTGCCTGCCCGCTCTTTCCTTGGCAAAACCGTCACTCTTTCTGGCACTGCCAAATTTCTAAACGCTTCCTCGGTGACCAAATCCCTGACAGAAGCCATTTCAGGGAGAAGGGAATCGTTGGGCTCAGGGCAGAGGGCACACTGCACCGCAGCCTTATTGGTGAGGTAGGAAAACGCCTTCACGTCTTGATAGATGAAGAAGTACAAAACTTGGGTCAAAAGCAGGCATGGTTCACCATCAAGGAACCGCCCCAGTGGCCCACCTCCATCAGGGAGCCCTCACAGTCTCCCCAGAACAGGACTGCCAGAGCTCCTCAGGCGCCCGTCATGCCAGACAGGTGTGCTGCAGTTTATAGGCGTTGGCTTCACCAACAGTGCTTTCCTCCAGAGCTCCTCAGGCGCCCACCATGCCGTACACATGTACACAGACCTAGAAACAACGGAGGGTCCCTTTTCTAAGAAGTGCCAGGGGCACATCTGGGGATGGAGAGGCACACCACTCCTTGCACAACTGCTTCAGAAACAGACCTTCCATGAGTCCCCCTGTGCTTGCCAATCCCATGTGCTCTGCAGGGTCTTCTTCCCTGAGCCCAGAGCTCTGGGGGTTCTGGCTGGCTGCTCACCACTCTCTCATTCTACAGTCCCATGGAAGGCTCTCCACTGTGCAGCCCAACACTCTGCGTCCTGACCTCTCTTCCAGGGATGAGTGAATTCACCTCCCCAGCACCGTTTTCACGCCCTGGGAGTGTTCCTCCTATGTGCAAAGCTGTTTGCTTTGGTGGGAACTTGGAAGATACCCTCTTCATCTGGCTTGGGCTTCTATAATGGGGCAGCACAGATAAACCATAAGCAATAGATGCTTATATAGTGCAAACCTGGAAGCAGGGAAGTCAAGGTCTGCACCCCGGGGAGGAGAGATAGACAGAGACACAAACACACACAGAGACATACACACATACACACAGAGAGAGCAAGAGGAGAGGAGAGATAGAAGAGACAAGAGAAACACACACACAGAATAGACGGATGGAGGTATGGCTGAACTTATCCTTTTACCAGTAATCCATTCCCATGGTCACTAACCCATTCCCCTGAGAAGAACCTTAACTCATTTACAGGGCAGAACCTTCGTGACCTAAGGGCCCCTCCTCTCCACATCGTTCCCCTAGAAATTAGATTGGCAAACATCTGAAGAGAGGTGCCCACCCCGTAGTTTACTCCCTTTTGTTTGTCTTGTTTTGTTTTTCGAGACAGGCTTTCTTTTGTGTAACAGCCCTGTCTTGAATTCACAGAGATTTGCCTGCCTCTCTCTGCCTCTCAAGTGCTGGGATTAAAGGTGTGAGCCTTCACTGCCTGGCTGATACATTCCTTAAAAAAAATTTTTTTTCCCTCGTTTGTATAGTGGTGAAAAAAATTAAAAAAAACTTTTAACTGTGTGTGTAACAAGTGTGCCTGAATGTATGTGTGTGCCATTTGTGTGTAGTACCCACAGAGGCCAAAAGAAGCTTCGGGATCCCCTGGGACTCGGGTTACAGACAGTTCTGAGACCTCTGTGGGTGCTGGGAACTGAGTCTGGGTCCTCCATAAGGCAGCCAATGCTTGTAACCCCTGAGCCAGCTCTCCAGCCCTCCTCCTATGCACAGACCTCAGAAGGAAGTGTCACCCCAAAAGTAAAGTGAACTTGGCAGGTGTGGAGACTCTGGTGACAGATAAGACTGGATATTTCCTGAAGTTCAGACCAAGACAGGACCTGTCTGTCGTTTACTTGACTTCATTTGCTTCTCAGCATTATTGCACCCATTTTTATAAGAAACTGGCTCCACGCCACACAGCTAGTTAATTCAGATGCAAGTTCTAAGTCCCACTTATTTGACATGAAATCCAGATACAAACCACTCAACAATGTTCAGTGGCCTCCAAAACCACCGTAGCCTCAGCCCTGAAGTCACCAAGGTCCACAGCCAAAGCTGTCCCTGCTGGCCCTGGCCTGGCTTTCCGAGTCTCACCTCATTTGTGACACAGGAATGTTGCAGACACCAGCTTTCCTTCAGGGGACCCCAGGCCTCCCCGAAGGGTGACTAGGGAGCCATCTATGTGGGCCCAGTCCCTACAGGGGACAGGGTGGACTCACACACATGTGCTTACTTGCCAGAGGACAGCGTCAGGTGCTGTCCCAAGAGTGTTCCACTTTCTCTTTTAAAAAGAGAAACCTGTCCGCCTCCTCCCCAGCACTGGGATTTTTTTTTAATTTTTATTTTATTTTATGTACATTGGTATTTTGCCTGCATGTATGTCTGTGTGAGGATGCCAGATCCCCTGGAACTGGAATTATTGACAGTTGTGAACAGCCTTGTGGGTGCTGGGAATTGAAACTGGGTGTTGGGAACTGAACCTGGGTCCTCTGGAAGAGCATTCAGTGCTCTTAACTGCTGAGCCATCTCTCCAGCACCCTTCCCTACCCCCCTTTAAACTGTGGATTCAGGAGATCAAAAGCAGGTTCTTCGGCTTGCAAGGCAAGAGCTTTTCCAATGACACTGTCTCCCCAGTCCTCCATCCTTCTTGCCGTGTACCAAGTGAGCTATGTCTCTAGCCGTGGAAGCCACAGGAGGACCTCCTTCATGGATGGGACGCCTCTGGGGGCAGGAGCATGACAAAGGCATCTAACTCTGGGTCTCCCTCTAGGTAGAAGTCCGCGGTGAAGAAGCAGGAAAGTAGTGTTCGGGGTAGAGTGCCCATGGGGAAGGCCAGTGCCCGGTAGGTCTCTGGGTGTGCATGGAGCCCTGGGCAGAGGCTGGAGCCAGAAAAGCTCCCTGCTGAGGATGCCCAGCACGCTGAGCTTCTTCAGTTTCTCACGATCTTCAGAAGGGACACTGTATGACTAAGGAGGGGGCGATCTTGCAAAAATTAATGTTCTCAGGTCAGGAATGTAGCTCAGTGGTAGAATGCTCACCCAGCATGCATGAGGTCGTGGGTTCCATCCCCTCCACCACAGAAAAGGATTTTCTATTCTCACCACAAGGGGGTGACCTTGAGCTTCAAGATCAAGCCAGCCCTCTAGGGACCCTCCCCAAGGCCCCTCTCCACCGTCATCCCACCTGGAAGAAGGAGCTGGAAGGGATGGGGATGTGTTTGGAAGGAGGTTCCCGGGCTCCAAGCCTCATGCATAAAACAGAGAGACCTTTTCCTCCACAGCTAATCAAAACCTCCAGCCCAGAGATTGCAAATGAGGCCTTTGAGTGATTTCCCTTGTAAATGAGGCGGCCGCTCTGCAGCTCTGGGCTAACTCCTCAGTAGCGCAGCGGTAGGCTCGCAGCCCCAGCAGCCGCTGGGCACATTTCAATTAGCCTGACGGGTATCCAGAGGGTACCCAGAAGCAGATGAGACCAGGTGGGCCTCTCTGAGGCCTGTTTCCCCACCCCCCCTGCTGAAACCTGGGGAGACAGGACCCTATTCCCACTGGTCATGAGCAGATTTTCCACTCTGGTGCCCCAGAGTCCACGCTAGAGAGCGGGGAGGCCCGCAGGTCCAGCTGTGGCTACCACCACAGCCTTCCCAAGTCAGGGGAGGGCGGACGCAGCAGTTGGTGTTGGGACACCCAGGGTCACACCCAGCCCTGGCTTTAAGGAAACCCCCAGCAGGGCCTGGTGAAGATACCTGGGGTGATGTTTTGTTTGTGCTTTAAGAAGGTTTGCCTGGGGGCTGGAGAGATGGCCCAGTGGTTAAGAGCACTGACTGCTCTTCCAGAAGACCTGGGTTCAATTCCCAGCACCCACATGGCCATGCACAACTGTCTGTACCTACAGCTCCTGGGGACCTGACACCCATGGCTAAACAGCAATGCACATAAAACAAAAATAAAATAAAATAAAAAAAACTTGCCTGAAGATCAGAATGTGGAGCTACTCACATGAGTTAGCCATAGAGGCCAGGCAGTGGTGGCGCACTCCTTTAGTCCCAGCACTTGGGAGGCAGAGGCAGACGGATTCTGTGAGTTCAAAGCCACCCTGGCCACACAAGACTGAATCAGGAGAAACAGAGCCAAGAAGTGGTGGCTCACACCTTTAACCCCAGCACTAGGGAGGTGGAGACAGGAAGTGATATGGCTGGGCGGAGAGAGGAATATAAGGCGGGAGAAGACAAGAGCTCAGGATTCATATGAGGTTTCATAGAGATGGCATTCAGTCTGAGGACCTGTAGAGACAGGACACCCCATTCAGTCTGAGGATTCAGTAGAGGTAAGACCTAGTGGCTGGCTGTTCTGCTTCTCTGATCTTTCAGCTTTCACCCCTAAAATCTGACTCCGGGTTTTTTTTTTATTAAGACCAACTAGAATTTGTGCTACATGGGTCTATAGAGCCAGACTCCAAATAAGACAGAGGAAGAACGTCTCAGTGAAGCCTCTGCACGCCCAGTCTCCCATGTGATAGGGGACGGTGACAGCACTGACCTTGGAGGGCTGGCGGGAGGGGTGGAGGATGGTTACACACTTGCCTCCCTGTATGGCACTTAGGGCTCAGTCTGGGCTGGGGATGTGGCTGGGCTCCATCAGCCGCACTGAATCCCCCTGGCATGGTGGCACCTGCCTGCTGTCTTAACACTTGGAAGATGAAGCCAGGAGGGTTAGAAGTTCAAGGACTTCTTCAGATACATAGTGAGATCAAGGCCAGCCTAGGATATTTGAGATTCTGTAAATGAAAGAGAAAGGAAAGGAGGAAGGAAGGAAGGAAGAAAGGAAGGAAGGACAGACAAGCGCTCCACGGGTAAGGCAGTTGCTGCCTAGCCTAAGGGCCTGAGTTCCATTCCAGGACCCACACAATAGAAGGAGAAAACTGACTCCCGAAAGTTGTTCTCTGACCTCTACATGCACAGCACAGCAGACACGTGCACGCACACTAAATAAATAAATAAAGTAAAACGTTTGAAAAGGAGGGCCCTAACCAGACCCGCTAACTTTCTCCCAGCACCTCCCCCAGCTCTGACGCCCACAGTGCCACCATCTCCCTGCACACTCGAGCCGTTGTACAAACAGCCGCTAGTTCACGCTGTGAGCTGGGGTCAGTCCTTCCACTTTGCTGGGTCTCCTGTTAGGCTCAGAGCTTCCAGCTGCCCTTCCGTCTCCTAGAAATCAGACCATGCCCCTCCCATACCCTGCAGACAGAGGGGAGGTGAAGCCATGCTGTGGTCCCGACTTAGCATCTGCCTCTGTAGGCTGGGCCAGGCTAGGCCAGGCTGGGCCAGGTAGGTCACATGGCGTTTTACTTCACTTTCTATTGCTCTAATAAACACGATGACCAAAGCAAGTTGGGGAGGAAAGGGCTTATTTAATCTCACAAACCACAGTCCTTCACTGAGGGAAGTCAGGGCAGGAATTCAAGGCAGGAACCTGGAGGCAGGAGCTGATGCAGAAGCTACGGAGGATGCTGCTTACTGGCTTGTTCACCCAAGGCTTGCTCGCCCAGTTTGTTTTCTAACACAGAACCACCTGCCCAGGGGTGGTACCGTTCACAAGGGCTGGGTCCTCCCATCCCACTTCAATTATACAAGAAAATGTCCTACAGACTTGCCTACAGGCCAGCCTTAAGGAGGCATTTTCTCAATTGCGGTTCCTCTTCTCAGATGGCTCTAGCTTCTGTCAGGCTGAGAAAGAAACTAACCAGGACACCTGCTGTGGAGCTTGCCCACCTCCCTGAAAAAGAATCCGAGTCTCTTTGTTTTCCGGAACTAAAAAGCCTGCCCCTCCTGGAGCTTCAGGGTCTCTACTCTGTAAACTCGATCGTCATTTCTTCCAATCTCTCTCACCTCTTGGCCCAGCTGGGACTGTCTGAGGTCATGCGGCTCTCCGTCCTAAGACAGCGCCTTCCTCCGAGCCGTCCCTCCTTTCTCTCTTCTGACCCTCCCCGTCTCACCTGCCATTAACGTGTCTAATCTACAGGGTGGGTTTGGCCTGATTGAGATGACAGGGGTCACACATCTCCTTCGCAGCGGCCGGGCAAGGTCAGCACACTTAAGATCCCAGACTTCAAAACCCAGCCCTGCCACGTCTGGTGGGTGATTTGGTGCCAACTCCTCGACCTTTCTGTGTTCTTGCTCTGCAACACAAGCAGGTCTTGTGAGTTCCCGTCCTGGGGACCGGAAGACATTAATTACCAAAGGGTCATTTTTATAAAGTTGAAATCACGGTTCCATCCAATAGAAAGTGAACGTGCATCAGAGGTTTTATGTGACTCGGTAACGCTTGAGGGAACCGACAAGATGTTGGAGCCCAGTGCTCAAAGGAGAATTCTGGAAACAGGCATGTCGTCAGCTGGGGATGTCAAAGGGATTTGCAAACGTGTTGAGATGAATCTGCAGACAGCTGTGGGCCCAGCTGCTGGGCGCTGGTCAATCGAGCGCTACCACGCTCACATCCATCCTCTTGGTCGGTCAGAGGCGGTGCTGTGCGAACAGGCCTGCCTTCACGTTCCTTCTCCAGTCCTGCGGACTCCCCTCCGTTGTGGGCTGTGACCTGGAAGTCCTCATAAACCCTTTCTCCCCTAAGCTGCTTTTGCTTGTGGTATTTGTTTGTTCGTTTGTTTACTCTGAGACAGGCTTTCTCTGTGTAGCCCTAGCTGTCCTGGAACTTGCTCTGAAGACCAGGCTGGCCTCGAACTCACAGGGCTCTGCCTCCTGAGTGCTGAGATTAAAGGCTTGTGCCACCACCACCCAGCTGCTCCTGGTATTTGTCATAGCAACAGGACAAGACTTGAACACTTCGGGGGAGCCTTTCTTTCTCCTATGCCCAAACCTCCACCAAGCTGTAGATCCAGAGGCCCCTTCCCCCCGTGGCTTTATCCTTCAGTGGGGTCTCCTGGGGGCTGTGAGTTCTCTAAGAGTAGCACTGGGTCCCGCCATCTCCCCAGCATCAGCATGGCTCCTGATACAGACTGGCGTATTTCCATCTCCTGCCCTGGAAACACGCCACACCTAGACTAGGGAGAGGCTGGGCCCAGCATTCTGCTCCTTCCTGTCCCCTACTTTGACTATTCACCCCACCTCAGAGATTCCTCTTACAGTCTCATTAATTTCTACTGAATAATTAAAACAGGAAATTAATATTTTCATCATTACTGTATGCATTTTTTTCTTCCACAGCTGACCTCACCAGAGCACTGAGTACCGGAGTAAGGCCTCCGCTCCACGGGTGGAGGGGCTGAGAGCTCATCTCCAGCTTCAACACAGGGCCAGCTGGGCTATGTGCTCGGAAATTGCTTTTTAATTGATGAACGGATGAATGAATGGGCAGACAGAAACAGCACTTTCAAAGGCCAAGACAGCTGTTTGGAAGTTTCCAGAATTAGAGCTGACTCCATTCTCTTCTGGGCTGCACTGACTTCGGCCTTTTGGTTTTAGAGGCAGATCCTCACGTAGTCCAGGCTGGCTTCAAACCTGCTATTTAGCCAAGGATAACCTTGAACTGCTAACCCTCCGGCCTCTATTTGCTGAGTGCTGGGATTACAGGCAAGGGCCACCATACCCTTTCATGGCTCAGTTTGTGCCTTTTATTAAAATGAAATAGGATCTGCAGGGACGCTAGAAGCTTAGATAGCAGCCTCTGAGCATGTGATCTCTTATTTCCCACCCCTCCAGGCTACCTGCCACCAGAGGTTACTTGCTGTCTTCCAGATTTATCCAAAAAGTGGCTCCTTCTGAGACAGGTTCTCACTATGCCATCCTGTGTAGACCAGGCTGGCCTCGAACTCACAAGAGATCCGCCTGCCTTGTCTCCCGAGTGCTGGGATCAAAGGTGTGTGCCACCATGCCCAGCTAGAATCACTTTTTAAAAAATATATATTTTATTTTAAACTATGGGTCTGTGTGGCCACGTGCGTGAGAGTGGGGATACCTGCCGAGACTAGAAGAGGGTATCATATTGATTCCCTGGACCTGGAGTGACAGGCATGATGTGCGGGGAATGGAACTTATTTTGTTGCTGTTGTTGTTTTGTTTGCTTTTGTTTTTTTGAGACAGGGTTTCTCCGTGTAACAGCTCTGGCTGTCCTGGAACTCATTCTGTAGGCCAGGCTAGCCTCGAACTCAGATATCCGCCTGCCTCTGCCTCCCGAGTGCTGGGATTAGAGGCATGCGCCACCACTGTCTGGCAATGAACTTGGGCCATTTTAAGAGTAGTGTTCTTAACCACCAAACCATCTCACCAGTCCCCAAAAGTGTTTTTAATTAATTTGTTTATTTATTTATTTTATATATGTGTATACCTGAGTGTCTGTGTGTCCATTGAGGCCAGAAGAGGACATCAGATGGACCCCCTGGAACTGGAGTTACTGATGGCTGTGAGCTGCCATGTGGGTGCTGAGAATTGAACCTGGAAGAGCAGCCAGTGCTCCTAACCACTGAGCCATCCCTCCAGGTCTCAAAAGTGGGGTCACCGGAACCCTCTGAGCCCTGTGGGGGCTGATGGATCTGGACAGGGAAGCAGAAGCTAGGGTTGTAGCAATCAGCCTGGCCCCTGTGCAGACAGCCAGGGCTTGCTCTCGAAGGTGTAGGGTACCCAACTAGTCCCAGTCGTGAGTCCTCCACGTCACCCCAACGAGGCCTCCTTTTCTCAGTCTTCTCAAAGAGACTCGGGAGTCAGCAGCAGGATCTGCAGCTTCAAGCAGGTGCCCGTGCCATCTGGACCCCTCTGCAGTTTTCTCTGCCCCAACAGGGCTTCTCGCCAACATGTGACCTGCCCACCTCATCCCTTCCCTGGAGAGTGGGTCTCTGAGTGCAGGAACTCTGTGCCCCTCGGTCACCTACACGCCCTTCCACTTGAATTGATTAACAAGGGGCTCTCACAAGCTGAGGCTAGGCCCAGTGATAGCTGCCCCCGCCCCCATTCCTCACGGGTCAAGGTCTGGGTCTGAGTTTGGCGCGTTGGCTTTGGTCCCTGCCTCTGCCCTTTCCAGTTTCCAGCTGTGGGCTCAGCTGTGGCACCTCAGACTCAGAGGCCCATTCTGACCTTGGGCCTCTCCACCAGATCCTTCCTGACCCTCCAGGGTAGGCCCCTCCCCCAATCCCAGGTTCCTCCATGAAGCTGGAGGCAGAGAGGTCAGAGGGGCTGCCGGGGAGGAGAGCTGGCTGCCAGAGGGGCTGCCATTGGCTTCCACTCCAAACCAAAGCTTAAAAGATGCCACTTCTAATTACACCAGAGTGCAATGTGCCCCGAAGCCTTTTGTAGTAAACGTTTCTCAATAAATTCAGTTTTTCATTCATTATTATTAATTATTTCCCTGAGCCAAAGCAAGCAGGAGGCAGGGCTCTGCTCAGCCCTCACATTGCTGTCAAGGGACAAACATGGGATCTGACTCTCGAGTTGCTACCCATGTAGGTTCCTGTGAGGTTGGCCATGGTCCTGGACTAGGCAGGGCCAAGGCAAAGTAAACTGCAAACAAGACCGAGGAAGCCTACAGCTTCTGTGCTGTACACTGTCCATCGTGGCCACTGTGAAGATGCTGGCTGTCTTAACAATGGCTTGCAAAATTCCTCCAAATTTCACATCCCACCCCCCTGAGCCCATGGGAGACTCTGATCAGGCTGGGGATGTGGCTATGCCAAGTGGAATGCTTGCTCGGCTCGTGTGAAGCCTGCCTGCCTGGGTTTGAGCCCCAGCACTGAACGAAAGTGAGGGCGGTGCTACACACCTGTGATCCCGTCAGGAGGCGGAGGCAGGAGGACCAGAACCTCATGTTCTTCCTCTGCCGCATAGGGAGTTCGAAGCTAGCCTGGGCTATGTAAGAAATATATATATAATAAATAAATAAGTAGGATAATCATTAGCATTTTGGAAACAGGTTGGAAAGACCTCCAGTGGCCACTTGGTCTAGACCAGTGATTCTCAAGACTCAGGTCATGGCCTGGCGGCAGCAGCAATACTACTACTGCTGCTTCTGGGAGCTCATCAAAGACTGAAGCGCCTCCTGCCACTCAGCCCTGTCAGACAAGCTTAGGGATGCTGGTGATGGAGACACGCCCCATCTGAGAACCGCTGCCCTAGATAGAGAAGGGCTGGTTCACCATGGTGCTGCTGGTGCTGGGGGCCAGAGTGTTCTCTGTATGGGGGTGGGGATAAATGGTGACGTGGGTCTTGTGAGTTGTATCACCCAATTGCACCCACTGGCTGCCAGGTAACTGGCCATCCCCCAACTTAGGACCTAGCATGCCTGGACACTTTCAGGGACTAAAACTGCCCCCCGCCCCCACCCGTGGAGAATCCCTGGCTGGAAGGAGGTTCCCTGACTTTAGATGTCTCCATGTATTTAAGCCACATGCAAACACCCAGACCCAGGTCCCCACGGCAGCTCTTAAATGGTCCTGATGTCACAAGCCGTGTGGCCGGGGGAGTTATTTAACTCTCTGTGCCTCTGTTTGCTCACCTGTAACCCAGGAGCTGGGCGGCACAGACCTGAGAGGATGATACCATCTGACAGGACACCTGAGCTGGCAGTGAGAACTCGGACACGGTCCCCACCTAGGATTTGCTCCCCTGTAACAGGAGTGGGGTGGCATACATATGATAGGGTGGCTGAACTTGGATATCATAGTCCCAGCCCGGAGTCCTACACAGTGAACCCCAAAAGCACCAACACATCTCTGGTGGGTGACCTCAAACTCTTCCACAGTGCTGATGCTCTTTGGCCTCACAGCCCCACGTTCTGCTGAGAGGCCAGCTGAGGTGGGTGGGTAGGGAGGGAACACGGACAGGAGGGTCCCGTGGCCACAGAACTGGAAGGACTTCTTTTGGGTGCAGGCAGCACCTCATTCTCTAGCCAAGCCCCTAGTGCCATGTTCCATCAACACGGAGCAGTACTGGGGGACCCTAGCCAGTCCCCCTATGCTGGGCAAGCCCTGGAGGTTCCAGGAAAAGAAAAACAAAAACAAAAAGCAAACCAGCACTAGCACGTTTCTTCCTCATCATCTCACATCCCAATAAAATATTTATTTCAAGAAATAAATCTTTAAAAAAAAAAAGAGAGAAGAATGTCTCTATTGCTTTCCTCTGACGGTCAAACCCTTGGAATCACAGGTCTCTTGCGGCCCTGGGTTCTGCTGCCACAGGGACTAACCAGGCCAAGGGGGCACCAGCAAGCCCCACACAGGCCGGTCCTCCCTACAACTGTCTGGGCCCAGGGAGCCTGCCTCCACGAGGCTGGGGGGTAGGCCATACATGAGCAATGGCAGTGTTCCTGGAGGCCTGGCTGGACTTGGCAGGCCCTGGGGATAGGAGAGGGAAGGGTTACCCTGGACTGGAGATGGGCATGACACTTAGAGATGGGTACTGAAGTCTGGAAGTGGCCTGAGGCTGCGGGAAGCAGGAGGGAAATGACGAAGACGGGGCCTGGATGGGTGGGAGCCATGAGGTCGGCTAGACCTGTGCAACCAGAACCAGCCAAGGGTACCAGGGTGAAACTTCATCCCAGCCTGGCCTGCTGGAGATACCAGGAGGCTGGGACTGGCGTCAGAGACTGCAGAGGACGGCTTGGTGGGGTCTGGGCCTGTTTGTTGTCAGAGACTATAGTGGAGATGGCTCCTGGAGGGGCAGAGGTGGAGGCTGTGGACCAGTCACAGATCATGCCAGGATTGGGTCTCAGAAGAGGCCCAAAGTAAAGCCCACTGGAGGAAGCAGGAGTGAGGAACAGGGAGGATGGACTAGGAGGAGGGCAGGGTCCCTCCCCCAGGCTCCCCGGGTTCTCTGCCGTTTGTCCACACCGAACAACTACTGACAGACACACTGGCCCTGCATGAATTGCTGCATCAGAAGAGGAGGATTTGGGCCTCACCGCAAGCGTGGCTGCAGCCTGTTCTCCATTTTTTGATACTGCCGGTGAACTAGAGGGCAACACAGCCATGTTCTTGGGGATCCGAAAGCCCATCCTGGGCCCAAGAGTGGTCAGGGTCATGTCTCCAGCTGATCCAGACCTCGGAAAGCAAGGGGTCTCCATTCATGTGCTCCTGGGCCCACCAGACAGGGAGGTCAGCCCATCTGCTTAGCCGCGAGTCCTGTGATGAGGGCAAGGAGCCTCCTAGGATGGAGCTGCAGGCTTGGAGCTGCTGCCTCCTCAGCCCCCTCTTCCTGCTCTTGGCCAGGGAAGGGAGCCAGAAGACACGCTGTGAGCATAGCTGCAGCTCAGAAAGTGCTGGTGCTTGCCAACCGGGGGTGGGCAGATGCTGGGCAGGGTGGCCTCCGACCTCACAGGCAACCCTGGCACAAGGCCACCTGGCCCTTGAGGAAGTCACGGCAGGGGCAGAGCCTCTGGTACTTGGTGCTGGCACCGGCGCAGCTGAAGAGCAGCGGCTCTTTCTGTAGGTAGCACTCTTGGCCGGGTTGGGCAAAGGCAGGGTACAAGTGATGCATCTCCCACTCTGTGCTGTCACAGGGCACCTGCAGCCTGTAAAAGTGCCACCAGCAGCATTACTCTTCGGTGAGTGGGTGACAGCTGGCCCCAGCTTAGCATGACCGACCCACCCCCTCCCTAGACCAAAGGAAACACAAGTCACAATTTTAAAACCATCTGTCAGAGCTCAGAGAACCTATGGGCCTGAAGTCTTGGTGACCAGCAGAGAGATAGCTGGGCAGGGGCCAAAGGAGGTGGGAAAAGGGCAAGACCAGAAGGGACGTCCTCTGTGGATTTTTCTTGGCTGATTCAAAGCATTAAACCCCCATCTCCAGGGAAGCCAGGAAGGTAGAAAGGTGGGGACACAGGCAGGGCCTCAGACTCACTTGAGGAATGCATCTTGGCTGTTGAGATAGGGGAAGAATGAAGGCTCGCAGACCAGCCCATGGTCCAGGCAGGCATCCGTGCAGGCCCTCCCAGGGGCCGCCAGCCAGGCCCGTAGAGAGTGGGTAGGGGGCCAGGCTCCTGCAACTGAGCTGATATTCTGGGCCCACTTGAGATGAGTGGCATTAGGAGCTAAGACAAAGGGACTCTGGGAGGTGTGGGCTCCTGGTGGAACTGGGCTTGGACCCGCACAGAAGTCCTGTCAAGAAGAGAGAGATATTAGGGAAGGGAATGGATTTTTCTCTAGAGTGCCCAGCACTACGATTTCAGTAAGAGCCACTACTGGGCACTTATTGAATGCTAAGCAGCCTCAAGTGCTATTCCCATAATACCAAGTAGCCCAGAGAATGGATGGTAATTATTGCACGAAGAGTAGGGGACGTATGCCAGGGACTCACGGCTGGATGGCAGAAGCGGGCTCTGAACTCTCACCTGTTTGGGAGCTGTCTACCCTGCATGACCTCACTTCTGGGGTCAGACGCAGGGCTTCAGCATGAGGCCCATGAGCCCTGCTCAGCATGGGGACAGAGCCTTGTACTGGCCTCAGAGGCTCTTCTCTGGACCTCAGATTCTTATCTGTAGAGGGACAGCTCAGAACCGGTCTCCAGGTCCTGATGCTCACACCGCGGCTGGTCAAAGTGCAGACACACATGGCATCTGCCTAAATCTAACAGCCACAGCCGCTGTCCCCAGGGGCCACCCGCAGCTTCTGACAGCGCAGGTTGTCGGATCCAGGCAGGTCCCCTGATCTGCAGTTCACTGGCTGGCTTCTCTGCATTCTGAGCTGGCCAAGGAGAAGATGGCTGCCTGCCTGCTGCCTGCTCTCTGGGGCTGCATGGCAGGGCTAAGCCAACACAAGAGCGGGGCGTCCCCCAGTTCTCAGGGCAGACCTCGACTCCAGGCCCCATCTCACTGATTCCCTTGAGGGTGGCGAGCAGGCGCTCCTGTCTATTCCATTCGCTCAGTTATCAAACCGAGAAATGATTTTTTAAAAACCAGGCCTGTGGGGTAGGGTGGGGACTGATATCCGTGACTATTGCACGCCATCCCTTGAGCCATGCATGATGGCTGGATCCCATCTTGAGTCCTCACAGTGGGATGAATGCTTTGCCTTGACTGAAGTCTACATAGAGCCCAGCATCAGCATGGCCCCAACTTTGAATTCACAGGCTTTGGAGTGACAGCCTTAAGTCCCTGGGGCAGAGGACGCAGGGTGACCTACCTGGTGTTGGATGTAGGCATGGATCCGTTCCAGCATTCCTGTACACGTATATTCATAGGGCAGATAAGGGTCTACCTGTGGAGGAGATGGGCAGAGGGACCTGGCTGCTGGGGCCATACCCATGGGCACCATCAGAGACCAGCATCAGAGACTCAGCTCAGAAAGCCAGCCAACCATCCACCTGGCCCCTCTACTAGTTCACACTGCCTGTTCCCAGGGATACCCTGAGGGGTGTCTGTTTAGGATTCGTGCAGTCCAGTCCTCCGGCTCCACCTTCTCCAGGCCTCATCCTTCCCTGCTGTACCACTCCTCTCCTCTTTGCAAAGCCCAGCACTTCATCCCCTCTCAGGCATCACCTACCCCTGAGCCATCCTGAGCCTACCCATCCTTGGATGAGGAATGTGTTCTCAGTGGCTGTCAGTACCCTAGCAGTCCACCCCTAGCACAGGCTGGCTCCCGAGTCACCGTTTCCTGTTCATTCCCCATCTCCTGCATGAGCCTGCAAAGCCACTGGAGGTGGGGACTGGGACTTGAGTACCAAGCCCCGCTGGTCTGTCACAGGAGGTCTGGCACACACCAGGTGGTCAGCAGACGGTCACAGATGAAGAAGCACCTGCCCTCATCCTGTATCCCACGCAAGAAGCAGAGCGTTCCCACCAAGGAGCACAGGGCACTCACACATCCCAGTTAGGAGGAACAAGATGAATCTGGCCACACCTCCCGCCTAGGCACACGGCTACATGAGACGCACACCCCAAAGAAAGGCCCTGTGACATCTGTACAAACATCTGGAAGTGGTACAGCAACCTAGTCTAAGCAGATCGGTGGAGTAGGTAGGGCACAGAAAGCTAGCAGAAAAGTCAGGCATGGTGGCAGGTTCCTATAAACCCAGCTTCGGTGTGGAGCAGGAGAGAAGGGATCCTAAATGGATGAGCTTCCGGTTTAGTGAGAGACCCTGACTCAAAAAATGAAGGCTCTTGCACAGGGCCTGGGTTAGATTCCCAATACCTACATGGTTGCTCACAACCATCCCTAACTATAGTTCCACCCTCTTCTAACTTCTGTAGAAACCAGGCAGCATGTGACACACATGTACACACACAGGTAATTAATATACTCGTGCACATAAAATAAATAAACATAAACAGAAAGGTGATTTTATTTTAAAAAAATGAAGGTGGAGATTAAGAGAGGAAAGATGCCCGATGTTGATTCCGGACCTCACATGCACCTGCACACATGTACACATACACATATGTGCAGGTACATATACACACATGTACACATACCATACAACACACACATACAAGCCACAAAATATATACACAAAACACACAAAACAGCCTGGAAGTGGTGGCGCACACCTTTAATCCTAGCACTCAGGAGGCAGAGGCAGGCGGATCTCTGAGTTTGAGGCCAGCCTGGTTTGCAAAGTGAGTTCCAGGACAGCCAAGGCTACATAGAGAAACCCTGTCTCAAAAAACCAGGAAAAAAAGCCCCACAAAAATATACAACATCATGCATAATACATACAACATTCACAACAATACAACATACCCAGTACATATAATAAACACAACTTACACAATAAACACAGCGCGCACACACACACACACAAAACTGATGAAGAATCTAAGAAAACAGAATTGAGGGTCAGCCTCCTGCCTCCTCCTTGCTTTTACTGCTCAGCCCTTGCTGCTACCTCAGCCTTCGTGGGCCCAGTGCAGAGCCACATTAGAGAAGACCACTGGTCCAGAAGGGCAGGTGGCAGGAACAGCGGTGTCTGGCCACTGGGTGGACCCAGCTGGGACTCAGGAAAGGTACAGCAGTCTGGACCCATCTACTATCACCTTGCTCGACCCAGCCTGGCTCCTAGAGATGTCATTTCCTGCTGACCACGTCAACAAGCAGCGGTGAAACTGGACAGCAGGATGAGTGGCATTGTAACTAGTAGGCTCTGCTTCCTGGAGGCCCTGCTCCTAGGGCGAGAGTCTGCCCTGGACACTGTGACACTCCTGGGAGTAAGGGAGGGGGAGCCACAAGAACCTTAAGGATCCCTACCAGGCTGACTAATACGAACCTCCACAGTTACAGAGCGCTAGAATGGCACAGATGCAGTCAAATCACCTTGAGCTATCTTGTCCCCTTAAAAGCCACTCGTCAATCACTTCCGTGTCTGACCTAATGTCCTTGTGACTATGACATGGCTGCTTTTGGGGTACAGACCTCCAAACAGACCCCTAATTCTTACCAGCCCCAAAGCTAAGGATAGCATCCGCTAGTACCCAAGACCATCCACAGGTTCCTGCTTTTCCAAGACCTGCCCACCTGAGAGTTCCACCAATGCGTCTGAAGTATGCTGAGGCATGATTTTCTGTGTACTTAAACAAAACTCCATGAAACTATTAACACCTTGGAACACGGTCTTGGGGCTAACTTGAATCTGTGTTCTTGAGTCAAGATCACTCATCAGAATAAGCAAGCTCTTTGAGGTAAGAGTCATGTTTTATGTCACAATAGCCAAGCGTCCCCAAGAGGGGAACAGCCACTGCTCCCTCTGGCTCAGGTCCTGCTGCCTCTGACCCTCAGAGCAGTATGCTGCTATTCTGACTTGTCCCAGGGCTGGCTGCCAGGCATTATGGGTAGATTTCCTCCTCCAGAGGCTGATGCTCAGAAATCCTTTAGGGCCCACATCCAGTGGCCATATCACTCCAGTCACCTGTGATGCCTTCTCAGCCCTGTCATACACTGTCTGTTTTCTGAGCTGATGGCTTGGGATGACCTGCAGCTAGCGGCTGCCCAAGCCGGAATCCCCACACTCAGAACAGAGTTCAAGGAGTCCCAAGCCACTGAGGTCTGGTCTGGGACGCCTCTCAGGGCTTGTGGGGGGAGGTTTAGAAACAACTATAAACAACCAGCCTAGGGAGGGGATTTCCCCTCCACATGAGGCTCCTGGGCTCCAGAGTGACAGCAAATAGCACCTGTCATAGGCAACTCAAAGGTCCCCCACGTGAGGGGCATTTCCAGCCGGAAATTGAAGTTCCTGCCAGGAGCAGCGGCTGGAGATGACCCCACTGGGTCAAACTGCAGGAGCAGCTGTCATCTTCTGACAGTGACAAGGACTAGTCCTGCGGAAAATGGGTGATGTGGGAGGTCACGCAGAGGTGGCACGTCACCTCCTGTCCTCCCACCTGGAACATCTCCATCTGGACCGTGTGTTCACAGGCAGGAGCCACAGCCAAAGCCCTGCGTTTTCTGCAGGGTGGGGAGTGCGGGCCTGGAAGGCTTCAGTCTCCTTTGCTAGCCTCCGGGTTCCTCCTTCCTCCCTCCCTGAAGAAGTGAAGACTTATAGTACAAGTCAGGCCGTTTCCTCATGGCGGCCACATTCCCTGGAGACCCAGCCAGCTGTTCAGAAACTTATCGACAGTCAGTTAACCAGAGTGCCTGTTTGACACATAGACTTCAAGGCCACGGCTAGTTCTAAGAAATCAGCCTAGGTGGCTGGCATAGGCTCTGTACTGCAAGTTCCCAGCCTGCTGAGGCTATGCAGCCCAGGGTGCCCTGGAATCCCCTACCCTCCTGTCTGAGGCTATGTAGCTCAGGGTGCCCTGGAATCCCCAACCCTCCCATCTTAGCTTCCCAAGGGAGTGGGTCTTTGTAATAGTTGAGCCCCTCTGGGCTACAGGGGGCTATTTTGGGGTCCCTCTGAGATGGATAATACCTATTGGATTCCTTTGTCTTTTGTTCTTGTTTTATTTTAATTTTTAGATTAACTAACAAAATTGAACAGATGCTCAGGGTTTTGTTTCGTTTTTCTAAGACAAAACAAGACTCAAAGGGTAAATAATGAGACATTCTCTTCCATTGACACCACTCATTGCTTAGAAGCCACCAGCATAAGTGACTCCCTGTGCGGGGTCCTCCCACAGTCACCTGCTCCTAAGCCAAGGCAACACATCTCTGAGTGTATCTGAGATGTTTCCAGAGACAATTAAGGGGCAGAGTCACCAGATGGGAGGGGCCCAGATGGAATGAAAGGGAGACAAGGGAGGCACCAGCCAGGGCTGGTGGATATTCTCACGGCTTTCTGTCCATCGTGTGATCTGCCACGCCCTCCCCACCAAGATGGATGGAAACCTCCGAAAGGCTCAGCCCAATACATTTTAAAATAAGTTTTCTTGGGGAAGCTGGAGAGATGGCTCAGCGGTTAAGAGTACTGGCTATTCTTGCAAGAGGTTCACAACCGTCTGTAACTCTAGTTCCAGGGGATGGATCCCTGTGGGCACCAGACACACACCTGGTACACAGCCATACATGCAGGCAAAACATTGATACACATAAAATAAAAAGAAATACATCTTTTTAAAAAGTGTTTGAGGCTCTTACAGAGAACCTGAGTTTGCTTCTCTGAGCCCACAACAATGGCTGACAACTGCCTATAATCCAACTCCACAGGATCTGACACGCTCTTTTGGCCTCTGAGAGCGCTCACACTCATGTGCACATGCATGTGGGTGCACGCGCACGCACACACACACACCTATAAATAGAAATAATAAAATAAACACTTTTTTTAAAAAAAGGAGTAAGTTTCTTGGAATAAAGTGCTGAGCCTGTAGGAGTCAGCCATGATAAGCTAAACAGAAACAGACCACCCAAAGGAAGTTCTTCCAACCACTGTCACCTGCCAGTGTTAGGCCTAGCCATAATAAGCTTAATGGAGGCCTGAGTCTCAGTAGTTTACCCTGAAGCAATACCTGGTTGCAGGAAGGATCATAAACTGAGATTATCTGAGCACCACCCAAGAACAGACCATCCAAAGGAAATGCCTAATGTTCCAACCTCTATAGATAGGATCATCTGCCAGCACAAACTACCAGGACACCCCTAGACAAATGTCAGCCAATCAGGGATCCTGAACTTTAGAAACCCCTCACCCCCACCTTTACTACTCTAAAAATCCAACTCCAACTGAGCTCGGGGCTCTCCGGTTATTCCAATACATTGGACACGTGGAGAGACCGAGTTTGCAAACTTGTATAAAATAAAGGCTCTTTGGTTCTATATATGGGACTCGGTCTCCTTGTTGGTTTTTGGGGGACTTTACAGATCTGGGCATAACAAGCCCAAGGAGTGACTGGAAGCTGTGATATATATGTACGGTCCCCCTCTCCCCTCACCTCTTATATGTGCACACACCAGGCCTCCCACACTTGCTAAGGGGACCCCAATGCTCTGCTCTTGGTATTCAATAGCCAGTCCCTGAGCCATACCTGTACGACACGTGGCCTAGCCCCAGCCAGGCTTGCTGAGCTAGAACTTGCAAGAGCCAGCGTCTCCAGGACAGCTGTATGCAGTTACAATTACTGACAGCTGCTTGAAGGGCACAGCCCTCCCCACACCTATGGCAGAGCTCACCCTTAGCTGCTCAGGAAATGATTTCTGACCCACAGTTGCCAGATAAGGGTGTGCTGGCTGCTCACGGCAGGGTCACTCTCTCCCCTCACCTACACACCAAGTCTGGAAGTGGGGACCCATGCCTCCCTTTCTAGTCCACGCGGTCGGATTCAGGATTGTGCTAAGCAGGACCGGGCTGGACGCCTTTCCGAGGTCAGCCCTGCAAGCCTAGGCAAGTTCCCTAGGAAGTTCCTTTTTCTAGTTATGGGGAAAAGCCACGGTCACAGAGTCTCACTTGGGTGTTCATGATGGCCTTGACGGCCGCTTCAAACTCCTCCGAGTTGTTGTAGTCAACAGTCCACACGTGAGGCTTGCCGATGAAGTTCTCTGCGTAGGGATGCTGGGAGAACACCTGCCCAGGACCAACAGGTGGCTGCTTCAGCCTGCAGCTGGGCTTGGCTCACGCACCCACCCTGATCCCTTCCCTCTCCGCATCCCAATGCTCCGTCCCCCTTCTCAGGTTCCCAGATCTGACCCTTCTGCTCACCTCCCTGGAGGTGGGCTTGCCCCTGAAGAACTCGTGGTTGAGGGAGCTGTGGGGCGGGCTGAAGCGCGACTGAAGGAAGATGCAGCCATTGGCGATGGCCTCCAGGGGTGCTGGGCCCTCGTAGGGGAATCCGAACCCTATAAAGAGCTGGAAGCAGAGGGCAGGCAAAATGGCTTCACGGGTAAAGGCACGTGCCACCAAACCTGAGCTCAAACTCGATAAAAGGCTGTGTCGAGGATTGCGTCCTGCTCTCCGAGGTTGCGCTTTGCGTCTAAGAGCGTGACGCTGCCCTCCGACTGGCTCGACTGAGGCACAGGACCCCTCTGTACTCAAAATACAAACCCAGCGCGCTCTTTACACGGCTGTGCTCCCTCTTCCTTACATGGCTGTGCTCCCTCTCCCTTACATGCGCTCCCTCTTCCTTACACGGCTGTGCTCCCTCTGCAGAAGTAAAACTTCTCGCCTTTCATGAAATACTCTGGACTGTGCGGTCCTTTTCTTGAGACCCCAGACCCACTCATACCACCCGTGATAGTGGGAAGGAGAGAACCGACTCCCAGAAGCTGTTCTCTGACCTTGTAGTACACGCCTGACCCCAATTCTCCACCAAAGCAAATAAATGTTAAAACAAAAACTGGGTGGGATGGGGTAAGCCAACGGTCAAGGAGGTTGGGCCACCTCAGCCAGGGACTCCCGAAACCAGAGAGGTAGAGATGATCTCAGCATTCATAGGAAACTGCCGGGGACAGTATAGATGGGTCACTGTGGGCTATAAACACGCCTTTCCTCTCCTTGAGCCTCATTTTCCCCATTATGGAATGACCAGTCTGGCTTTATAAATGGCCTCTCCTTGCTCCACCAAGGTATGCTTTTGGCAGGGAAGGAGGAGGCAGTGTCGTCGTGTCCCCCACCCCCCCACCCCGGCTATCCCAGGCTCTGAAAGGACCTTTGAAAGAAGGTGTTAAAATATTCATCCTGTAACTGACTATACCAGCTCCAGGAAGGAGCTTGATAAGTAATTCTGATACCCGAGCGGCCGTGAACGTTACCTCATCCTTCCTGCTCCCGACACATACATATCGGAGAGATCTAAGGAAAGACCAGGAGGAACTGGATGCTAGTGGGAGACTTTCTGGCTTCAGAAGATACTCCGGGACCAGCCATAGGCTCATTCCCAGTGAACCAGTTGTAGCTGCAGAGATCCAACTCTGGGAGCTCGTAGAAGCAGCCCTCCAGAACTAATGGCCCCATGGAGACCTAGACAGGGTCTCCTCAGCCTGCGTGACTGCCCCTCCACAGCTTTTACAGTTTGCCCAGCTCTGGGATGGAGAGGGGAGAGCTGGATGGTACAGCTCCCACTCCCCAAGTCCCTCCCAATGGAGGGCAGCCCAGGCTGCTGGATACCTGTGTGTCTGCCAGGATTCTGGGTGGCAGAGCACATGAAAATGTCCCGTTTGGTGGATGCCCGTCATCCATGGCTGTGGCCTGCAGGGGTGGGACAGTGGCCAGAGCCTCACCTTGGCCTTACGCAGCAGCTGCTGGAATTCAGGCTGTGGCAGAAGGCCATGGTTCTTCACGAAGGCGGGGACCTCGGGGGGCCGCTGGCTCTCATAGTACACGGTGCCATGGATCTCCATGTACTTGTTCAGGATGGCCAGGAACTTCTCCTTGCCCTGCACAAGGAGGGGGAGACGATGGAGCCTCCCTCACACTCAGAAGGCAGAGCTGGTACATCAGGCACCCCGGCTCTGGGGTCAGAAGACAGGGGCTCATTGTGGGATGATTTTTAACTTGCTGTGGAGACATGGGCAAGGTCCCTCTCCTCTCTGGCCCTCATGTTTTTCATCTGTGAATTGCAGGGCTTGAGCTAAACCAGAGGCATTAGAGTTGGTTCTAGCCATGGAACTGACTGGCTTCCAAAGACGCCCAAGGAGACCCAATAGTTAAATGTATCTGTGAGCCTAAATGCCCTGAGGACCTATGGAGCTCTCTGGAACTTCCTCACACATTCACCTATCCACCCATCCGTCTGTCAATCCAACCATTAACCTGTTTACACACACCTTGTCCATCCACCCATCCATCCATCCATCCATCAACGTAACCATCCATTCACATATCCATCCTTCTACCTACCCATCCATCCATTCATAAGTACATCAACCCACCCACCCATCCATCCATCCATCCATCCATCCATCCATCCATCCATCCATCCATCCATCCATCCATCCACCTTTACACCCATACATCCACACATCAACCCACTCATCCATCCATGTCTCCATCCATCCATATGTCCATTCCCTGTCCATCTATCCTTCCCTCCACTCATCCGTGCATTGTTCCTTTCATCTAGGAAGGAAGAAGGTGGCAGAAGTTCTAGATTGGAGATGTAGGGTATTAGCTGAAAGAAGTGAAATAGAGTGGCCCCCACAGGCGCCACTTCTGACTTGAATTGTTTCAATTGATATAAATTATTGAAATGACCTGGGACTGTTAGGGCCCCAGCTACAAGCTAGGAATCAAAGCTTCCTCTCTGGAAGAAGATGGCATCAGCTTTGACTTCAAATTATTCTTATGATTTTTTTTCATAATAATTTCCAGAACACATAAAAAATTCAAGGCAACCAAAAAAAAATCCTACAGAAAGCCCAGAAGCCTTTGCAACAGAAATGAACAGGGTGAACTAAACCCCATTTGGAAATTCTAGGCACTTAAAATGGATGGAATAACTTTGGAAAAGAATATCAGCAGAAGGAGCTATTGTGGGATCATCTTCTTGTGCACTGTAAAGACGTGTCTCTGCCAAGGCACCTTCTGATTGGTTCAATAAAGAGCTGAACGACCAATAGCTAGGCAGGAAAGGATAGGCAGGAAGACATAGAAAATCTGGAGAGAGGAGGGATTCACCAGACAGACAGGGAGGAAATGAGACCCACGGTTCTGAGAAAACGTAATGAGCCACTTGGCAGAATATAGATTAATATAAATGGGTTAATTTAAATTTTAAGAGCTAGTTGGGAACAAGTCTAAGTTAAGGCCAAACTTTTACACTTAGTAAGAAGTCACCGTGTCATTATTTGAGACTTGGCGGCCCAAAGAAAGACTCGTTACACAGAGCAGCTGACCCCAGGTGCAGCAGGAGGAGTGGGGACAGATGAAGGGGATGGGACATCAGAGTCCAAACAGAGACCTCACACCCACAATCACCTCATTGCTGAATAGGGAGGGTGTTTCTGAGGAGGGAGAAGGCATTGTGAACAAAGTGATCCAGGGCATTTGCCATCCACGTGCGAAGAAAGAGAGAAGGGGTCCAAGCCCGGCACCCAGTGTGGTTAACTCGGAACTGGAAGAATTTGAATCTGTATGTCCCACCACACGGCAAAGTTACCTCAAAACGGAACATAGATGCAAAGGCAAAAACTAAAGCCATGAAACTGACAGAGGGAAGCCGAGAAGAGCTGTGGCTTTAGGAGCTGAGGCAGAGCAATAGCGCAAGCACAAGCAAGCACATGCAGATCCACAGTGAATAGGCAAAATCGGCCAAAACAACCTGTCGGGGGACCAAAGGCACAGCAACCAATGACGCGTGCTCCTAGCCAATCACAACACGCCAGCAGTGACCGCCAGTTTCAAAAGAACCAACCAAAAAAACGTTCCTGCAGCAGTTTAATTTCCCTAACCCAATAAAGACCCCCCCACCCTTTTACAATAAAGAGCCTTTACATTGAAATCTCTCTGAGTCTGTGTCGTTGTCTCTGCATCTTCTCACCCCCAGCGTCCCAGGAAACGGGGATCGCACAACAGGCAGCCCCAACAAGACCACAACAGGAATAAGCAAAGGCATGTTGGCCACAGCACCAGAAGAGGCACAGTCCATAAAAGACAGCATTAGATTTCTCTTAAAGTCAAGGTTTAGCCAGGCATGGTGCCTGTAACCCCAACACTTGGGAGGCTGAGGCAGGAGAATTGCCACACAGAATGGCCTGAGTTACATAGTAAATTCAAGGGCACTTGGGTTACACAGCAAGACCCTGTCTTCAGAAAAACCAACACAGCAAATAACTTTTGTCTTTGAGGACGAGATGTTTGATCCCAAGCCTGTGACAGACTTAGGGTGAAGACTAAGCACCATGTGTTACCAAGGGGCCATGTGGCTCTGCCTGGCCACCCCTTGAAATTGTGAGACTCCCATCTTGTTGGACCACTATCAACCTGTGACAGCTGACCTAATGCTACCTACCCAATCGGGCATGAGGATTCTCAAACGAGACAACTGTGTCACAGCTCGGCGCAGGACACTAGTGATGCACCCTGGGACGACCTTGACCTTGTCATCTTTCCTGTCTCTACCTCCCAAATCTTGAGATTACAGGTTTGTTCCAACCACACTGCTTATGGGTCCTAGGTTCTGAACTCTGGGCTTTGTACACACTAGGCGAGCACTCTACCAACGGAGCCACATTTCCCAGCCCAACCCTGACTTCACACAGTCGGCCTCCTGCCTGTCTCCTGTCCCTCCCACCCTCAGCCTTCGCTGCGGCTGTGCCCAGGAACTTGCCTGTCCTCACAGGGACCCAGGGAAGACTGCTCCTTATACCCTGCTGTCCCCACCCACTCCTCCCCACCCTAGGACATCCACGGAGCTAGCGTCAGAGTCCAGGGCACATCCTCGGGAACCCCACAGTGCAGTCACTACTGGAGTCAGGCAAAGGCATGCATCTGGCGGCTTCCGTTCCATACCTGGAGCTGCCTCATCACCATGGAGCACAGGGGACAGAGAGAACAGGTTAGTGACCAGAAGCAGGCATCGTCCCTCACAAGCATCCCGGGATGGGGAACCTAAGCTGGAAGGTAGGGTCTAATTTCTAAGCCCTACCCCCATCTCTCACCCACCAAGTTCCACTCGCCTAAGTCTGCCCGTGGGGCTTGCATCATTCATCAGTTCCTAAAGGTGGGGGTGGAGGGTTTCCTCTGCAAAGCAACCATGCAGGTCTCTGGGAGCAGTCCAGGGGGTGAGGGGGACAGTCACCATCTCGTTGGGGACTATCCTGAACCATTAGGAAGACATATAGTCTGTCCTCCCGGGTGCAGAGCAGTAGACGGAGCTGCAGCATTCTGGATTCCCTGCAGCCATGCCTGGGGCTTCAGGTGTGGACTGCAATCACACGGGCTTTGCAGAGACAGGGCTGGGCAAATCCTGTAATTGCGTGGCCGGAGCCTGTGATCTGCGCTAGAACCAGGTATAGTAGGTGTGGCCAGCATTGGCATGGACATGACTTGTGTGGCTGTGGCAGGCATTTAGCACAGTGGACGTGGCTTGTGCCAGAATGGGTGTGGCCTGCACTTGTAAAGGCACGGCACGCTCAGCGGATATGTCCAGCACGGGCACGGGTGTGACCTGCACTCGGGCAAGCACAGCTCTGCAGCAGACATGGTACGGTCGGCAGGGCAGTGGACCTGCCGGGGCTCACCTTCCAGATACTCGCCTCCTTGCCGTACACCACCGCCATATTGCTGGCCTTGCTGTCTTTGATGAGCTGCTTCTCGGTCTCGTTGAGCTCCTCGGACACGAAGCCCATAAAGGAGTTGTCTGGGGTGTGAGCTACAGCCCGGCCGCAGAGGGGGGAAGACGGGGTTATCAAATAGACATCCAAGCAGCAGCCCCGGCCTCCCTGGATGGCCTCTCCCAGGAGTTCCTACTGAGCACGTGGGGACAGCACCTGTGGGGGATCTGGCCTGGACTAGAGACTGTCACAAAGCTCAGAGCAGAGAACCTACAGGACCACCCGGCTCCCAACTTGTTTTAGGATGACTGACGACTCTGGGTAGCATAGCCAGGTCTACCCTCTCTGCTCAGTCCCTTGAGGGCACTGTCTCCGTCTTTCTCCCACCCCACACGTCACCACAGGGCTTTCTCCTCCACTTATCCCCTCCCCTTGCCCCCAGGCACACTGACAGCTGTCTCCAAAGTTCTTTTCTCTAGAACAATCCTTTCTGACTCAGGTCCCATCAGGTTCCTAGACTTGCCCAAGATCCCATGGGCCAAGCTCGCTCCCTCTCACAATCTCCAGGCTCCACCCCTCTGCCCTGGGGGCCTAGTCTTGGACGCGACCCTCCCTGACCGGAAGTATTAGAATAACCACTCAGTTATTCTTGCCAGAATAAGGTCAGGCTACAGTGGTGTCAGCTCATCTGTGTCCCCAGCTCACCTAAGCACCGCCACAGCCACATCTCCAACCTTTGTTCTGCCTGGCCTAAGCCCTTCCCTTTTCTGACAGGGTCCCTCAGCCCCCCGACCCCCCACTGTCACCTGCCCCCATGAACCTTTCTGGGGTCCACCAGCCTCCCTTGGGATCCCCTGGCTGGTTCCCTGTTGAGAACACAACAGAGAATTAAGACAAAGATCTCCTAATTCTCTTCAAGAACCCGAGCCCAGGCAGGGTCTGGCTTCCTCACTGTCCCTCAGGGGCCAAGTGAGTTTTATCTCTTTTAAATAATGTATTTATTATTTGCTTAGATTTCCAGAAAAGCATCATTATTGCATTATTGTTCAAAGATTACCCAATACATACAATTTGACCAACAGATTATATAATCAAAAGGGTTCTCTCCTTATTAAAGTAATGCTTAACTTAATGAAGAAATTCCTTCTCCTGCAACAGTCCGCGGTACTGAGCACAGCTGAGGTTCTAAGATCAGATGTGGCTAAGCCTGCCCGTCTTAAGAACCAGTCACCAGGTCTTCTCTCTTGTTCCCTCCCATGGGTCTGGCCAGCTCTGGTAGCCATCCTGGGAGGTGCTAGGACCTGGAATCATGTGTCTCCAGAGCCCACTGCCTTCCCGCATGGGTGGAACCCCGGTGAGTGCCGGCTGTCAGCAAGGCATGCTCAGCCTACCGGGACACCCCAAACTCCTGCCACCCCGTTTCCTACTCCAGATGCAGGGAGAGGTGTGCTGATCAGACAGTGTGGCCATGGGGAGTCCCACAGGTGATCTTAAGTTGTCTTTCACCTCCCCGGTGTAACTGGGGGTGACCCTGACCCTTTGAGTGTCCTGCTTCTGCCTCCTAACTTCTGGGGTTATAGGTGTATGATGGCATGCCCTGCTTATACGACACTGGAGAGGGAACCCAGGGTCCTGTGCATGCTAGGCGAGCCCTCTGCCAACTGAACCACATGCCCAGCCCCTGGTGCTTCCCACCACAATGCCTGGGAAAGCTCATGGCCCTTGGCTGGTTACAGACTAGACCCAGGCCTCTCCTTGGCTTTAGGACACGAGGAGGAGCCCTGCCCCGAGGCCCAGAGCTCTCTGTGTGGGTAACCAGAACAGGGGACAGTTCTGCTGTCATCTAGGTTCTTCTCAATGTTAGAAGTACCCCCTCCCCAGACAGGCAGCCAGACCCTCTCAGACCCTCACGGATGGATGGATGGATGGATGGATGGATGGATGGATGGATGGATGCCTGGATGCCTCCCTTCCCTCTGCCTCCAGCTGGACTGGCAGCCTCCCTGTTCTGGTGGCCTCCCTCAGCTAAGCAGTTGAGGACACATCAGGACTGTCCTGCACTCGACCAACTCTACCAGAAGGGACAGATTTTGAATATAATTAGCTGAATCCGTCAGTGTGAACTGACAAGGAAGCATGGTGACCAATAAAAATAGCAGGGACAATTAAACAAAGAACTCTAAGGGCAGGTAAAGGTTAGGCCGGGAGAGGGAAAGAGCCAGCCTGGGCTATTCAAGACCCTGTCTCAAAATTCTAAAAAGAACAATAATTATAAGGTGAGGGAGCATACAATGTTTGGAACAGAAGCCGAGGGGATCAATGTAAGCAATAGGAAAAAGAAGAAACATTTGACTTGGGGTCCGGGAGGATGAATAGGAGTTTGTAAGTCTAGAATTCCAAATTCAAAGAGCTTTACCCTGGGGCAAGTCTTCATTTTCTCATGCAGATTCTTTTAAAATATTTTACAGCATTATTAATTGATTAACTGTGTGTATGTATATGTGTGTGCACTTGTGTGTTGTGGTGCCTGTGTGGAGGTCATAGGACAATTTGTGAGAGTCTGTTCTCTCCTTCCACAGTGTGGGTCCCAGGGATGGAACTCAGGTCATCACACTTGGTGGCCAGCACCTTTACTTGGTGAGCCATCTCACTGGCCCCTTGTGAGGTTCTTGCAGAAGCCTCTTAGCCATCTTCTGCCTCCACACTGACCTCTGCCCCTGACCTCTGTAGTCAGTCAGCACACTGTGCCTGCAGAACACAGTGGCACTTGCTCGGTCCCCCAGGCTCCCGTATCACATTTATAACTTCTAAGTGGATCACTACCCGGCACTCAGATCTCACCTCTTTCCCTACTCAGGGGCCCCTGCCCTCCACTTCATATCCTTTCCCTCCAGACTTCATCCGCATTATACCGAAATCACACTCTCCTCTGGGACCCACAGAACTTCCAAATGGACTCCCAGCAAAGAGGGGTCTCCACAGAATGGTGTGTCCCCACTCTGCGTGTCTGGTGTGTCGCAATACCTCTCTGGGGCCAGTTTCCTCATCTAGAGACTCCGGGGGGCTGCAGGAATTGTGCTCCCCTTCTGGGAGCTAATGCAGTCATTACTCCCTGACCATGGTCTCTCACGTCTCCTGGTGCAGCCTGAACCTAGGCTGCTGACAGAAACGCCATGAGTTTGCCGCCTTGAATAAAGATCATATCCTCTTTAAGTCCCTGGGAACTGCACGGAACCGACTCTGCTCTCGATTTAGACACATTCCTAACGAGGCGGCTTATCTGGCTTTCGGGCCCAGAGCCTCTGAAGTGTCACAAATTAGATGCTTACGATGCTACTCCGCTCGCGGCAGCGGAGGACTACAATTAAGAGTGACAGCGAGGGCCAGCAATCTTGCTCAGGATGGAGGAAGTGCCTATTGCCAAGCCTGACAACCTGAGCTCGATCCCAGGGATGGAAGGAAAGGACAGATTCCTGCATGCTGTCCTCTGACCTCCACACACTTGCCATGGCATGTGTGTGCTCCACTGCCCCATGTGCACAAACTAACAAATAAATGTAATAAGATATTTTAGGTGACACCAGATAGACCCTTAAGCAAGAACCATAGAGGACTAAAATCCCAGCACTTGGGAGGCTGAGGCATGAGTTCAAAGGCAGACAGGAGTACATACTGAGACCATATTGAGATTGTACCCCAAAGTTTTAAAAGGTGGGGAGACTGGTGGTGCAGCTGGCCTAACATGCACAAGGCACAGCATTGGGGGGGGGGGCGACAAGATATAAATGGCCAACACTCAGCTGGGCAGTGATGGCACATACCTTTAGTCCCAGCACTTGGGAGGCAGAGGCAGGCAGAGCAGATCTCTGAGTCTGAGGCCAGCCTGGTCTACAGAGCAAACGCCAGGACAACCAGGACTACACAGAGAAACCCAGTCTTGAAAAACCAAAAATCAGTCAACCAAACAAAGAAAACAAATGGCCAATGCCGGGCTCCTAAGGCTGACCATCCTTAGCTCCCTCCCTCCAGGCTCACCCGTCTGCAGCCTGAAGGAGTTTCCATGTTCCTCACAGCCTGTCAGCTCATCCATCTGCTTCATTACCATCCCCTTGTGCAGAGAAGCCCCTCCCAGCTTCTCTGGTTGGCTTGGGAAGCTTCTGAAAGGCCACTGGGTCCCCTGCTCTGAGCTATGTGCTTCTCAGAATTCCCAACCTTGGGTCAGCCACCAGCCCTGGGCACACCTCATGCAGTCTCTGATTCCTGTGTCTATTTACCCAAGGGGATGGCAGGTGCTTACTGAATCCATCCCACTGGCCCAGGAGGAAGGGCACCCACCCCTGCACACACGGGGTGGGGGAAGACCAGCCCCTGCACATATGGGGAGACCCACGCCTGTACACTTGGGAAGACCCCTTCTCTCCTGGTATCACTCACGGAACATGGTCATGAACTGCTTGGGGTTAAGGTTCCAGTAACCCCAGTTGGTCCGGTAGCCGTGTAGTGTGGCATACTCCTCATGGTTGTAGGCTGGTTCTGTCCCAAAAGTATCAATGACTCGAATTCTGCACCTGTCCTCCCCCAGAGGGAACAAGGATTGAGATCATACCTTTCTGCATGTCCCTGGACTAGGGGCGTCTCTGTGGCAATGTTGTGGCTAGATCGGGGAAGTACAGTATTTGGCAGGGGCTTCACTTAGGCACTGCCTTACCATGTGACCACAGCAAGAGCTTCGCCCTCTCCGTGCCAGTTTCCCTGACAGGAATAGCAGTCCAGCTGCCTTAGGGTCGCTTGGTCACTCTTAATGCCTGGCCCTTGGCTGGCACCCAGAAGTCAAACCATCACCTCTACTGGAGGAAGGCTAGGAAATGAGGTGGTATCTGAAGGGGGTGGGGCATCCCTTCATTGCCTACAGTCATTTATAAGCTATGCTTTATTGGGAAGAACAGTGCCCGTGAGCTGGGTCCTGGGGACCTGGGCTTGGGAGACTCCCCCAAGCTTCCTCTGCAAGGGTGGCCCCTCCTAGGTTTCAAAAGAGGTTCTGACCCTGGCTTCCCTCCCCCACTGTTATCCCCCAGCCCCAAAGCTTCTTCTAGTCTAAAGCCCAGAACTCCTATAGGATCAGCTAACCTAAGGCCAGGTCACCTCGAAGGCTCCAGAAACCCCACCCGCCCATCCTACCCCAAGTGGCTACTCAAGAAAGGCGCTGACATTTAGACACCCCCACACAAAGCTGCCAGGGATCAGCGTTCTTCCGGGTGACCCAGAATCTTGCAGACTGCTGAGGTCGGCAGGATTCCTGATTCCCGGGGAGAGCTGGTGGGGCGGGCAAGATGGCAATGCACAGACAGCCCACATTAATAATAAAAGCAATAACGCTGGCCGTCACCTTCCTCTAATAAAAATCACACCGGGTATTAATGGCATTAGAGCACAGGAATGAACAGTGGGGCTCTCGGTGCTAAATGAACCCACTTCTGCTGGCTGCGGTGCACTTGCCTTAGCTCCTGGGGCCACTGAGGAAAGGGCATTGGCTGACTCTCAGATGTCAGGCTCTGTGGCGGAGATCATAACCCCAGGGGCGCTCTTTCCCACCCTCCTCACCCTCACCCCCTGGGATGCCTCGGGCCCTCCATCCAAGCCACCTCCCATCCTACCAGGCTTCAGCCCCATCCTGCAGAGGGATGGACGGCTCTTGAGGGCTGTCAGTGATCTGGTTGGAGTGGGAAGGCGAAGGCTGAGACAGGAGGCGGGGGGGGGCGGGGTGGTCATGTAGTGCTCCGCCCTGGCAAGAGGGAAGGCATGGTAAAGGGCTGCGGTCCCAAGGGTCCCTGGCTTCTCACCGGTACTTTTTGAAGGACAGGCCCATGTGCTGTTTCATCTGCTGAAGGCCATGATAGTCCGTGTAGATGAGGTCAAAAGGCAGAGGCACGGTGAGTGGGCAGTTCCCCCGGCCTGGCGGCACCCCTAAGTTACTGAGAGAAGAGCCCATTAGAGCCTGAGCCCCAAGAAACCCACCTTCTCACCAGCCCTGCGCCCACCCCGTTCCTACAGCCCTGGATGGGAGGCGAAGGGAGATGGCCCAAGGGCAGGGAGGGCAAGAGCACACACTCAGAGATTCATCAGACGGGTGGCCCCATACAGCGGTATGAACTTTTCAGTGCACATGGGCCTCTACCTAGGAACACACTCTACCTAGGGAGAGACACACACACAGTCACATACGGAAATCCACCCAGGCTACTTTGCCAAGCAGAGGACCTGGCCTCATTCACCTGCCAGGAGGAAAGGGGTTTCTGTAAATCCAGAGGGCTGAGTTTGCTCAGAGAACAGCTCTGTTGTTCCACAGAGTGCCATGAAGGTGAGCCAGAGTCCTCAGGGTCCCTTCCGTGCTCACTCGGGGCCAATGATTCCAACCGTCATGGCTGACACAGCTCCTGCAGGCCTCTGGGACTCTCACTGCTCCAGCCATAGCACCCGGGACCAGGGGCCTGCCTGTACACGGCACTTTACAAACGCAACAGTGTTTGCCTGGGCCTGGGCTGCTTCCAATGACCCAGAAGCTATGGCTGGGTCAGAAGGAGTGGCGACCCTCTGTTGTCTGGCAGGAGCTGGGTGTCAGTCATTTAATCTCACTGAAGCCTGAAGGACATGGCTATGACCTTGTGGCTTCTTCCAGACCAACCATCTGCCCAGTGGTCCCCCTGGAGAAGGCTCTAAGCCTTGGCACAGCCACAACTGCCGATTTCAATATTGTTACGCACTCAGCTCTCCGTAAAACTATCACCTCCCACTCGGGCCCCTGTGGAACTGACTGGGAAGCCCCCTGATTTCTCCCCTGTGGGCCTGCTCTAGCATCCAGTGAGCCTGTACTGAGCCCCAGTGAGAGACTGCTGCCCATGGCTCCCTCCACCTTCGCCTTATACTGGGCCAGAGCAGATAGCCCTGGACTGAAATAACACCACACTTGGTGCTGTTCCTATTTGACACATGCATCACCTCCTCAGCCCCCCCCCATTTAATATACATCTTGTAGGATATTACAAGGTGCCAAGCCCTGTGCCCCATGGGACTTTGGTCCTTGGATAATGAGAGCCCCAGGAAGAGTGCCCTGGGGAGGGATGGGGATGTGAGCAGATAGAGCAGGCATTAATCAGGTCCAGCTGCTGGGAGCTGATTGGGTGTTGAGAGCAAGGAAGACCATGTCCAAATAGGCCAAGGATGCTAAAAGCATCTTCCCATCTCAGCTCCTAGGGGTGCAAAGTGGCCTTTTAGCTAGCTGCATGCCCTACCCTTTGCCTCTGCCAGGCCATTGACTGCCTGCAGGAACAGGATGCTAGGGTGCTGGAAGAAGCCCCAAGGCCCCCTGGGAGCCCAAACCATAAGCGACCTTGGGCCGGGGAGGTGATGGGTTCTGACACGAACACATTCATTAAAGACACCGGACCATGACTGATCCATTGCCTGGTTGTGTCTCGGGCTCTCTGAAGTAACTCAAGCCAGGTGGAAAAGTACCAGCCCAGAACGCACAGCGCTGTCTGTGCACGCTCAGCACATTCCCAGCCCTCTGGACAAACCATCCACAGGGGCCCCTTTCCCGTGATGTAGATGGCACCTGCCTGCAAGACTGCAAAGAAAAGATTCCAGGATTGGGGATACGGATGGATATGGTGGCATCAGGGCTGGGTCTGTCCCCACAGGACATGGCAGCATAAAGGGTGGGGAAAGCAACCTGCCCTGCTGAGCTGTTCCCCAACCGCATGTCACCTAATGTCAGAGACTGTGCCGTGGAGGCAGGAAAGCAAGACCCTAACAACCTCATTCCTTATATATAAAACCTTTAATCTGGCCACACAGCCTCTGCCCTGTCTCTCCTCTCCTTTCCCACGATCCCCGGGTATCACAGAACACAGGCTTCTCAGGCAAGGATCTCCTAAGCCAATCAGTGATGCGGAACGGACAGAGCGCTCACGAGCTATGGCACCCTAAAGCAGTTCCCAGTCGGAGACTCCATGAAATATTTGGTGGTGTTTATCCAATGCTGAACCATCATCTCTACTGTGGGGTATCTCTGCTGTGCCCTTCTCTTCACTCCCAAACTCCTGAAGTAAAACCAGCACCCACAAAGGAGCCTCAGAGCTGCAGCTCTCCAGGGCACCTGGTGAGTGGGAGGCAGCACCGGCCCTTATCACCCGACTGAGAGCTACAGACTGAAGAACCCAGGGACCCTCGCTCTGGTCCTCTCCTTGCAGATGTGAGGAAGGAGGTGGCTATTCTCCTCCCAACGGGAATCTGGGTAAAATATGAATCATGGGGGGGAAGTCTGGGCACTGGTACTTACACCTAAGAAATGACAGATCTCCTCACATCTTTCTGGTTGCTTCCAAGCAACAAGTGCCACCCTATTCCTGGATTTCCTTGATTTTGTTTCATCTGAGACAGGGTCTCACTATGTAGCCCTAGCTGGCCTAGAATTCTCTATGTAATCCAGACTAGTCTTCAAAGATCCACCTGCGTCTGCCTTCCCCCGTGCTGGGTTTAAAAGTCATGTGACACCACACCTGACTTCCTCGGTTAGCCTTGATTGTCACTTTGACTGGATTTACAGCAACCATGGAAACACATCTCTGGTAGTATGCCAAGTTTTGCTTTTTACAAGGGCACTGGGATCCGAACTCAGGTCCTCGTGCTTGTTCTATGTAAACAAAAGCGCTGTGACAAGGGCAGTTCTAAATAGCATTCAGTAAGATTTGCCCACGCTTCTGAGGGTGACTGGAAGCCCCTCAGCCCTTGGACACCAGGGCCCTGTGTACAGCAGGCGAAGCGCTGCAGAAGGACTGGGAGAAGGAGCAGGCTGGTCCCTGTGTGCCTTTTTCAGGGAGGAGGGAACGAGAAGCTGCAGCCTCCTTGTCTGGAGAAGGACGGCTTTTCACCACCTGCTGATTCCCCGAGGGGAGGCAGGCAGAGCTTCACGGCTCCCAAAGGCACCTGAGTTCCAGGGAGCAGAAAGGTCAGCTACTCACAGGGTTGTAGGTTTATGGCCTGTAATTCAAGTGCACTTTTATGGGCAATTTTACACTAAGTGGTTGGCTGGGGCTGCCGCTTGAATTGAGAAAACGCCAGCCTGACAGTCTCCAGCCAGAGGTGGCTCAGGAGGTTGCACACAGTCCCAGCCAGGGGACTCGCCTCATGCCTCAGTGTCACTAGAACCAGCTCTTGTTCCACGGACTCAGAGTCATAGAGTAAGATTTCGGAGCTTTCCGAGGGAGGGTCACTCCACTGGAAGTTTTTAGAACTGCCGAACCTAGTGGCTGGAGAGATGTCCCTTGGATCGACCACCTGGGTGGAATCTACACATGCAGAAGGGCCAATGAAATGGCTCTGCAGGTAAAAGCACTTGTTGCCAAGGCTGATGGCTTGAATTTGATTCTCAGAACCCATTTGTGGTAGAATACTGACTTGAGCAAGTTGTCTTCTGACTTACACACACACACATATACACACACGCACGCATGCACGCACACACACATGCATACACACAATTTAACACAGGGGTAGGGAGTGGGTAGAGTGGTTGCCCAAGGACATGGAACACTCTCATAGGTCACCTGGATCCCTCCACCTCTTTGCTCAATACAAATCAATCCACCCAGAAAAGCAGCATCCCGGGGTAGCCCGGCAAGCATGAAGAACTGAGTCTGTTCCCCAGCCACCATGTAAAAACCTGGATACGGCAGTGCACATACATAATCTCAGTGTTGGTGAGGTGAGAGAGGCAGATCTCTTAGGCTCTCTAGCCAGACAGCCTAGCCTAGCCAGCGAGCTCCAGGTCCCAGTGAGAGATACTTTCTCAAAAAAACAAGGTACAGGCTTGAGAGGTGGCTCAGAGGCTAACACGCTTGCTGAGCAAACATGAGGACCTGAACATGTAACCCCAGAACCTAGAAAAAAGCTTCGCATGGGGCCTGGAGAAATGACTCAGTGGTTAAGAGTCTTGTTGCTCTTGCAGAGGACCCATGTTCAGTCCCCAGCATCCACCAGGTGGCTCACTGTCTGTAACTCCAGCTCTAGGGGATAGGATGCTTTCTTCTGGTTTCTATGGGTACCAGGCACGCATGTGGTGCTCAGACATACATGCAAAGCACTCATAAGTGTAAGATAAAAATAAATAAATCTTTTTTGGAAAGTTGAACATGGCAGCCCAAGCCTGAAACCCCAGCTCTTGAGGGTGGGGGCAGGAGGATTCCAGGAGCTCTAGGTAAATCAAGAGACCTTGCCTCAAAAAGTAAGATGGTGGTGGAGGCTAGAGAGATGGCTCAGCAGTTAAGAGCATGTACTTCTGTAGAGAACCTGAGCTTGGCTCCCAGTACCCACATTGGGTGGCTCCTAGCAGCCTGTAACTCCAGCTCCAGGGGAGCCCGTGCCTCTGACCTCTGTAAGCACCCAAGTTCACATCCACACAGAGACACATACATGTAACTAAACATAATAAAAATAAATATCTTTATAGAATAAAGTGGCATGATGATAGAGGCAAACACTGAACATACACACGTGGACTAGCATGCATACACACATGCGTGCAGGTAATCACTCACACACACACGTGCATATGCACATACAATGCTGGCTTCTGGGAAAAGGAGGAACAAACCTACAGTATACTGGGGACAGTCTTAATTTTGCAAAAAGATCTGAAGCCATCAGACTGTACCCTGTAAAATGGTTAAGACAGCACATTTTATGTGATGTGCATTTTACAATAATTAAAACAACCATCTCCTCCATATGCTCGGTTCCCAGCATTCTGCTTCCCAGAAGCACTGGGTATCACCCTGTCTGGGAGTCCCAGCTGGTGGCAGATAGCACAGGGCAAGAAATCAGCTCCCTCACTTTCTGCCAAAGATCAGAGTAAGATGGGACAGAGTAGGAAGCAATATGCTGGATTCTGGCACAATGAAGAACCTCTGTGGACACAAGCCCCTCACACAAGGCTGCTGGATGACCATGCACACACAAGACCCTGCATCCCCTTGCTGTCTGCCTTCGCTGCTGTACTGTGTGCTCAGACGACTCTCTGCTGCCTCTCCTAAGCTAAAAATCCTCCACTCTTATTTCTCTCTGTGCCTTTGGTCCATGATGAGAAATGATCTCTCCAGGTACTGCTCACATTTGGGGAGAAACTATTCTCTCTGTCTCTCTCTCTCTTTGTGTGTATGTGTGTGTGTGTGTGTGTGTGTGTGTGTGTTTAGGAGGGACCTAATTAAAACAATTTCCTACAAAGTGCTCAAATACCTTTGACTCCAGTGCCAAAAGGATCCTTGGCTTCTCCAGATGTGCTACACTGCTGGGAACATCTGAACGTTCTATCTCTCCTGCGGGCTATGCCCATCACTTTAGCATCATTGCCATTGCCCTTCCCTCTTATATGATCCATCGCTACTGCAGGTCACTTTCTCCATCCCAGAGCATCAGGAGGCATAAAGAAGGAACACAGAGACCTAACTGGGCACCTATCGAGCTTCTTAGGAAACAGGGAGATTGCTAACGGAGAATTATAATCTCCTGCCAGCAGGGCTGACCATCCTTTGTCCAATGCAGGGCTTCTGATGCCATCCCAATGAGCTCACCCTCAGTTCCCGCCTCCTGGAAAGGCAGGTGTCCTTGGATATCTTCCAGCACGCACAGGTGCTCTCAGAGAGTCTAGGACTACAGTCAAAGAGAATGACCAGGTTCCCACAGAACGAGTGGCTCAGAGGAAATGAAGCACAGAGTCAGGTTCAGAGATATCCGGCTGCCCATTTGCTACTGGCCATGGGCCAAGGGATACAAAAGGGAAACTGAGAAACAACATCCCTCTGTGCTGGGCAGACACGGCGAGTGGGTTTTCTAAGGCTAACACCTTCCTCTCCCGTGTTCTTTGCTGGTAAGCAAGCTTGCGGCTAATAATAGGGCTGTGGCTCTCCCAGGAGAGTCCAGGAAACCAGATGCTCACCCCTCCAGCTAGCGAGCTGCTACTGTGCTGGGAAGGAGTGAGGAGTGGCAGGTTTATATAACCTAGCTGTGCTAATGTCAGGCACGATCACAGGCTCTCATCCACACCCTGTTGCCAAGAACCAGGATGGACTGTCTCAGTGGCCCTCAGTGGTCATTATCCCCAAGGATGACCCATTTCAGCTCTTGATGCCCAGGTTGGCCCCTGGGGCCCTCTCTCAGGTAAGCATCACATTCAAGGGGTTCTCAGGAGCCTGCGCTGCACCCACAAAGCCTCTCTGAGGACCAGTCTGTTTGTAGGTCTTGGGACACACAAGGATGTTGGGGCTCTTGTTCCAACCCCAGAACAAGACTTCCTATATAAGATTTGGGCTGAAAGCAGTGGCCTGAGATCATTCCCTGTGAGACCAGCCAAGGGGCTTAGAATCTTCCCCTGAAGAGTCTGGGAAAGCACAGCCCTGGCTCCCGGGAAACAATGTTGCTATCATCTTCTAAGTTGAGAAGGTGAGTGGGGTGCTAGGGGGTTACCCCTGCTATCCAGTACTACTACCAGCCCCACCAGGCTGGCCCTTGCTCTCTGGGGAGGCCAAAGAAGCAGACTTGGGCCTTTTCTGTGGGTGGCACTCTTCTGTCTTCCTAAGGGTTCTTGGTCCATCCCCTTCCTCCTCCTTCCCAGCCACCACCAGACAGAACTCCCCTGCCCGCCCTGTGTGTTGTGGGATCCACAGAGCATGGACCTCTATATGAGAGAGAGCCTCCAAGGCTCTGAACATCAGGGAAGGGAAGGGAGATGACTTCACAAGGATGCTTCTGTCCTAGGTGAGGAAGAAGATGAAGAGTTGGGACCAGGACAGCCCAATCCCAACTCCTAGGGAAAGACTGAGTGGGTGGGTCTAGTGGGTGGGATCCAATGTTCAATTGTTGGTGCCAAAATCTTGGATAGGTGACACAGGGGAATGTCCCACCACAGTCCCCAGGCAGAGAGAGTGGGCAGCACCAGCCAGGCACCTGGCAGGCCCCACCCATCACTAGAGGCTCAGGAGAGAGCCTAAGCCACGAGGAAGGGAAGGGAGCTGGAGAATGCGAAGCTCAATTGGCTCAGTCAGAGACAGCCACGCCTCCTCTTGGGAGCGGGACACTGTGCAGAGAGGAATCATCAAGCCCAAGCAGGCTTTTCCCTTCCTTTTCCTGCTCCATGCACTTACGTATTAGAAAATATTTAAAGCACCCAGATAATTATAGAAAATAACATAACGAGCTCATGAATACTGCACCTCCACTACCCAGCCTGGCTCCCACCTCATATCGACTGTATTTGGCTTAATTATTTTGTTTTACAGAATAACGTACTATGAGTGTGGTGATGGGCTGCCAGCGTAGTCTCCTCTGTCCTCCTTGTGTCTCCCAAGCCTCCACCTCCTTCCACAAACCCTCTCCCATCTTGTCTCAAAGTAAAGTTGGAGTCATCACAGGTGACGCTCAGTTCCCTGGTCCCCCTCCCTGGACCTGTCTGCACACATCACTCCCAATACGAGGTCCCTCTCTTTTCTCTCTTGTTAGTGCAGAGGGCTGAACATCTTGGGCTGTCCCCTAGGGTTACCCTCAGTCCTAGGTCTTCAACATCCCCCCTCGGTGGGCTCCTTCACACAGCGTTAAGACACGGTGAAACTGTCCCACCTTGTACACCTTCTGACAGAGCCTGTCTCCGCAGAAGGTGCGAGGCCTCACCTCCGTTCCCATGGTTACGATGGTATTTGGAAAAGGGGTCTTAGCAGATGGAGTCAGTGCTAAGATGGAGTCACTGAGTGGAGCCCTAACCTAGCACAACTGGTGTTCCTGGCAAAGGAAGAAAGACACACAGAGACCCACTCTGAGGGAAGAAGATGAGGAGGCCAAGGAACCGTCACCTGTCAGTCAGACCCTCACAGCAGGCCTGGGGCTGGACCAGCTCAGAGGACCTAAGCCCCTCCGATTCCAGCCCTCAGAACCGTGGGCAGCATTTTCCTGCTCTCCAAGGACCCAGTTGGTGGCATTTTGATTCATCAGTCCCTACTTCATGCCTTTCTCATCGTGACGCCGCCCATTTCTTTAACCCCTGTTAGAGCCAAGCTCTGGGAAGAGGCCACCCAGTCGCTGTTACCCAACCCTCTTCTCATACTATAGTCTCTGCACTCACAACTCAACCAAAGTATCGCATTCTGCAGTTGGCAATGGCATCCATGCCACCATATTCCTTGTACACCTCTTTGTCTCCTTCTTACATGATTTTTATTTGGTGTCTGTGTTGAACAGTTTTATGTCAACTTGACACAAGCTAAAGTCATCCAAGGGGAGGGAACGTCCATAGAGAAGACGCCTCCATAAGATCAGGCTGTGGGCCAGCCTGAAGGACATTTTGTTAATTAGTGATTGATGGAAGAGGGCCCAGACCACTGGGTGATGCCATCTCTGGGCTGGTGGCCCTGGGTTCTATAAGAAAGTAGGCTGAGCAAGTCATGAGGAGTGAGGCAGTAAGCAGCATCCTCCATGGCCTCTGCATCAGTTCCTGCCTCCAGGTTCCTGCCCTGCTTGAGTTCCTATCCTCAGTGATGACTACAGTGTGGAAATATAAGACAAGTAAATCCTTTCCTCCACAAGTTGCTTTGATTATGGTGTTTCATCACAGCAGTGGTAACCCTGACTAGCACAGTGTGTTTTCTTTTCCAATTATCTTTTGACAAGGTGTTGATATGTAGCCCAGGCTGATCCTGAATTAGCTATCTTCCTATCTTATCTCCAAGTAGTGAGTTTAGAGGTATATATCCCATCTCTGGTTTCTTACTGGCTGTGTGTGCATGTGTGTGTATACGTACGCCATACACACCACACCACACACACACACACACACACACACACACTTGCCTGTGTGCATGTGGAGGCCAGAGGAGGATGCCAGGCACTATGCTGTATCACTCTGCTTTATTCTCTTGATTCAGAGTCTTTCAATGGACCTGGAATGAGGCTAGAACGAGCCCCAGTGGTCCTTTAGCCTCTATCCCCCACAGCACTGGGCTTAAAGAACATAGCCATGTCTGGCTTTTTCACATGGGTGCCACTTGGTGAGATAGCAAAAGTGTGCAAACTCTGGTCTCTCTTGCTTTTCTTACAAAGTCATTAACGCCATCCTGGGGACCCACCTAACCTGATTACTGCCTTAAGACCCTATCTCCAAACGCCATTCACATGGCTGTGATGAGCAAGTCTCCTACTCAGGAATTCTGGGGACACCTTCCATTTCAGTCTCATTTCTGTTTCTGTAATAAAATGCCCGGACAGAGGCAACTTAAGGGAGTAAGCCTCGGTTAGGCTTGCAATCCCAACTTGGAGGCCATCACTGTGGGGAAGTCAAGGCAGGAACTTAACGCAGTTAATCATCATATCTATAGTCCCAAGCAGAGAGCAATGCATCCCTGAGTGCACACTGGCATTCAGCTTGCTTTCTGCACTCTTATCCAGTGCCGGCCGGATCCCTCGCCTAGGGAATGATGCCACCCACAGAGGGTGGGTCTTCCACCTCAACTAACGTAATCGAAATAACCTCCCACAGCCATGTCCACAGGTGACCTAATCTAGCTGACCCCTCACTGAGACTCCCTCCACGGGCAATTCTAGATTGTGCCAAGTGGACACACACCACAGCTCCCCTCAGAGAACCGCGGCCCCTCCACCCGGCCACTCTTGTCAATTGCCTACTGATGGTTCTGTCTGCTGATGAACAGCTGGGCTACATTCCATTGGCTCAGAACAGCCACAGATCTGCACAGAACCTGCCACAGTTGGTGCTGTAGTTTAATGGGAGGTGTGCCCCGCAGGCTCTGGTCTGAAGGCTTGATCCCTCACTGGTGATGCTATTTTGGGGGGTGGTAGAATGTTTAGCCAGTAGAATCTGGTTGAAAGGAGTAGGCGATTGGCAGGATGCCTTAAGGGCATCTTGTTCTCCTCCCTTCCCGTCATTGTTTCATGTATGTGTGGTGTGCATATGGATGTGTATGCGTTTTCACACATGTGGGTACACACGTTTGAGAGGGGGTGCTTGCATGCATGTACACACACACATACATGCCAGAAGTTGATGTTAGGTGTCTCCCTTCACTACCTTCTGCTTTATTTTTTACTTTATATTTTTGTTTTTTGAGACAGGGCTTCTCCGTATCACCCTGTCTGTCCTGGAACTCACTCTGTAGTCCAGGCTGACCTTGAACTCACAGAGATCCACCTGCCTCTGCCTCCTGAGTGCTGGGGTTAAAGGGTGGGCCACTTTATATATGGAGGCAGAGTTTCTCCTTGAAGCTGGAGCTCACCCTCACAGCCAGCCTAGCCAGGCATCTTGCCCCAGGAATTGTGCCATTACGTCCTGAGCACTTGGATTACATACAGGCAGGGCTCCCTGGCTCTGGGCTCTCAGGCTCCAACTCTGATCCTCACAGTTACACTGCAAGTATTACTTCACCCCTCAAGCTGCCTCCCAAACCCTTTCCTATCTTGCTTTCTGCTCCCCAGGAGCCTTGATGTAAGCAGCCTCATCTATGCGCTCTCATCACGCCACCACCATTCTCCCTGCCTCACCTCGTGCCCCAGCTTCGGCTAGGCACTGCCACCAGGCCATTCTCTCTGCCTCACCTCACCTCCAAAGCAACGGATCCAGTGGGCCCTGGACTGAGTCCTCATACATCATAGGCTAAAAATAAATCATTCTCCCATTTAAAGTGCTTGCTCTCAAGTATTTGTCATGGTAAAGAGAAGTCTGACAGGCACAGCTGCCTAAGCCAGGCTGCCCAAGACGAACAAGATGTGGTCCCTGCTTCGGACATTCCCAGGGACCTGTGCGCAAATGTCCTGGGTTGGAGTCTGACAGCCATGAGTCCTCCCTCCTCAGCCTCCTTGTTTAAATGGGCCTCTCTCAAGTTCCCATCATTTGCCAGTTAAGTCAACTAATTTTCTCCTAAACCCAATTTCACTCATGGATTGAGGAAGAGCCCCATCGTTTTTCCTCATGCCATGTACTATTAATGCTTGAAATTATGCAAATAAAATTGATGAGCGCTGCCAGTTCGCCACAGGGAGGAAGGGCAAGGCTTCCCTTTCAAACATGCACCGTGGAAACGGGCCTTCAAGACGAACGCTCGGGATGCGTCAGGAGACAGAGTCCCCTGCTTCACAGCTCCTTCCCCGTGCACGCTCCACGGGAGCAAGGGGTGGGTGCCTGACGCCACCTCACTGCGTACTTATCACAGGCCATTGTTCTCACACACCACCTCCCTCATTTAGAAACATCTTGGCGCACCAGGCCCAAATGCGGATTCTGCACACTGCCCTAGACATCCCTCCAATGAGCCGGTTAATTAAAACGCCAAAACACGGGGAAGGGGGAAAAGCTGGCTCATCCATCCAGACTTCTTGGTAGTCAGCAGATGAGACACCTGGCAGGAGCATCTGTGAATGAGCTACGGCCAATGTACAAGCCGTGTCTTTGTCCCAATGCCGGCCCCACACAGGGCCTGGGGCAGCCAAGGGAGCTTTCGGAATGCAATGGCCGCCACCTCCCCATCACCAGCTGCTGCCACCAGCTAACAGGAGCGACCATGTCTCCTACCCCATCTTCCTGTGGTTTTTGCCCTGGGCCCCCGTCCAGGCTGGCTGTACTGTTACAGGCTGCCTTATTCCCCCCACAAAGTTTACGTGTTGCATACTGAACCCCCCGCCCCAGTTTCTCAGCGTGCAGCCTTATTTGGAGACAGTGTCTTCACAAAGAGGACAAAATGAGGGCTGGAGAGATGGCCCTGTGGTTATGAGCATTGGTTGTTCTTACAGAGAACCCACGTCCAATTCCCAGCACCCACATGACAGCTCACAACCAACTATAACTCTAGTTCCAGAAGAATCCAGTGCTCTCTTCGGGCCTTCACAGGCACCAGGAACACATGTGGTGTATCGACACACATGTTGGCAAAATATCCACACACATTTGAAAAAAAAAAGGCTTTCCTTTCCTTTCTTTCTTTGTTTCTTTCTTTCTTTGTTTGTTTCTTTCTTTTTTTTTCTTTGTAAAGAAACTTAGATCAGCAGGCTGGGTCGTCCCTCATGCGACTGTGACATGTTTCTAAATTTTGAGTCAGGGTCTGTCCAAGTCTCACTTCTGTGGCTCTGATAAAAATACCCTGACAGAAAGCAGCTCAGGGGGAAAGGGTCTATTTGCCTGCCAGTCCAGTGCTAGTCCATCATTGTGGGGAAGTCGAGGCAGGAACCTGAAGCAGCTGTCCACACACAGTCAAGAGCAGAAAGAACGAGTGTACAGATGCTTCATCCTCAGCTTGCTCTCTCTAGTCTCACACAGGCCAGGACTCCTTGCTAGGGAATGGTGTCGCCTACAATGGGCTGGGTCTTCTCACATCAGTAAAGCAACCTCCCACAGACATACCTACAGGCCAAGCTTATTTGCACAACCCCTCATTGAGATTCTAGGTTATATCAGTTGATAGTTAAAACTATCACAGGGTCATATTCTGTGGCCTAGGCTGGCCTCAAACTCAGGACAATTCTCCTGCTTCAGGCTCCTGAGTGCCGGGATTACAGATGTGAACCCCCGCACACAGCTAGGACTGAGTCCTTGTAATGGGGGACGTTTGGATAGTGACATCCACACATGGAAGAGGCCAAGCGGAGGAAGACAGGGGTAACGTGTACACACACCAACGCTGAGCCAAGCAACCTGGTTCCAGAAGTAGCCCCAAAATAAACCCTTCCTTGAGGGCTCAGGAGGACTCAGCCTGCAACAGCAGATTGTAGGCTTCCAGTCTACAGAGCTGTGAGGAAGGCCCTCTTGTTGAAGCCACAAAGTCATCATACCTTTGCTGCCATGACCCTAGAGAAATCCAGCACACCCCACACTGCACTCAACTGTCCTTGACCGTGAAAGGCCTGTGTTTCCACGGTGTCAGAAGGACAGAGCGTGTACTGTGGACCACATTCAGCATCCATCTGTGGACCACACTCAGCATCCCTCTGTGGACCACACTCAGCATCCCTCTGTGGACCACACTCAGCATCCCTCTGTGGACCACACTCAGCATCCATGTGTGGACCACACTCAGCATCCATCTGTGAACCACACTCAGCATCCATGTGTAGACCACACTCAGCATCCATGTGTGGACCACACTCAGCATCCATCTGTGGACCACACTCAGCATCCCTCTGTGGATCACACTCAGCATCCATCTGGCTTTTACACCTGTCAATCTTCCCTCAAATTACAGTAGAAAAGAAAAAGAGGTTTGTATATCTAACAAAGTGTGGGGCCACAAGTTTTGAGCCAACGGGTCTCTTCCTGATATTCTGGGAAGGACACCAGAGGCCTCCTTACCCAGGTCACCTCCAGCGGGGTCTAGTTACTTTTTCTGTTGCTGTGATTTACACCATGGCCAAAAGCAACTTGGGAGAGGAAAGGGTTTATTTCATCTTATTCTTTCAGGTCACCCTCCATCCCTGGGGGAAGCCAATCTGAGTAATTCCTCAGTTGAGGTTCCGTCTTCCCTGGTGTCTGACTATAGGTTGTATCAAATTGACAAAACTAACCAGCTCAATGGGTTCCTCTTCATTCTCATCTCCCATCCCGGGCTTTATCCTTAATGTCTCAGCCCCTCACCCCAATGTCTCAGCCCTTACAGCCAAAGGGATCCAGGCATGAGTGGGCCTCATGAGGAACCCTCACATTCCTACAAATCCGTCAAGGCTAAGCTCTACTCCAAGGCCCTAACCCATCCTCTGGCCCTGTCCTAGGTACACCGAGGACAGCCCTCTGGCACAAGCCAGGCAAAGCCAGCCCCATTCTCTGGTTTCCTAGCCTCCCAGCCCTGAGACTGGACTGAGGGAGGCCACTGGGAAGAGCCACAGCTCTGAGCTTTGCAGCATCTTTACGTGACATTCACGGGTGTGGCTAAGAGCCACGGAACCGGGATGCCAAAAGTGGAGACCTTGTGCTGGTGTGTGCTCAACCAAGCAGGTACCTGCTGCAGCCACAGCTGGAGCCCCTGCCCTGAGCACAAGCCCAACATGGCTGCTAACCTTGTAGTGGAAATCCCTCAGGGAAGGCAGTTTTGTTTTTCAATCGTATCTGGTAACAGGTTTTCAAAGCATCTTCCTGAGGATATCCCAGGAGGAGTGGGCTGTTTACACCCATCTACCCTGTCAGAGCAAGATGCTCGTTCACACTTACATCCCTCAGGGGACCAAGGCCAGGGCATTCAGGCACAGCCAGGCCTACCAACTTTCTGAGCAGCAATTCTGAGATGGGGTGACCGCTAAGGCCCCTGCTGCAGTTGAGATCCACAGACGCCTGGCAGGAAGTGAAGCCTGGGGGAAAAGACTGAGTTTCTGGTGAGGTGTTAGGAGGGTACATGTGTGTGTTGCATATGCATAAGCATACAAGTGCACATGTGAGCATGTATGTTTGCATAGGTACATAACATACATGTATATGTGAGAGCAGAGGCTATGTGTGTTTACGTGTGTGAGTAGGTGTTAGCATATACATCCCCATATAAATGGATATGCATATGTTTTCATGCAGTGGTACCCATGTGCATGCCTGTGAATAATGTGTACTGTGTATGCAGGAATGGGCATATTTACTCATGTGAGTATTACGTAAATTCATGTGTGTAAATGGGGATGTTACATGCACATATTCACATATGTGCATAAATGTGAATACTACACATTCACACACTCACATGTATGGATTCATGTGTGTGCATGTGTGTTATATGCCTGTTCATGTACGTATATGTATGTGGGTATTACATAACTTCATATGCATGAGTGTGTGTTATATGCATAAATTCATGTGTGTGTCTGTGGGGATTATATGCATACGTTCATGATATGCCTGCATGTGAGTATTATATATATATATATTCATGTAGGGTGCTATGTGTGTATGTGCACAGACAAGTACATGTAAGTAGCAAAGGAATGGCAACAGGTGAGCATTGCTCAGCCATGTTACTTTTTATCAGTGTCTCCCAAGTCCAGAACCCCACAGTCATTGATTGCTCTGGCTACGGATGGGCAATGGACACCAGCCTCAGGCTCAGAACCCCAGTCCTGAAGTGGACAGAGGAGGTGGCAGTGCTCTGGGTGGGGAAGGACTCAGAGTGGTGGCTGGGGGAAGAGAGCCCTGGCATGGGCTGGAACAGAGCAACTGAACTAAATCCCTGCCTCCCGGGAAGACCTGCAATGTCTCTGCTTCTCTCCAGCAGGACTGTATACTGATGGTTCTGTGCCGGGTGTGTGGAAGAAACATTTCCGTCCTTCAGGGAGTAGGGTTAGGTCAGCTCACTTCTCTGGCACAGATCCCAGTGACTCAGAAAAGAAGACTCAGGCTGAGTGCCCTATGTGGTAAGGGTGATTCCATCTGAGCAGGGTGAAGTGACAGGCTGTCCCTGCTCCCAAGGGTCTTTGGAGGTCAGATCCTGGATAAGAGTCCCTGGGCACCCTTGGTATTTTTCCCATTGCAGCCCTGGGTGCCTGAATTTCCACCAGATTGCTGATGCCACTTGGCCTGAGACTCTGGCCCTGGGTCACTTACTGGTCCTGCTCCTATTTCCAAGAACCATGTGACTTTCTTATAGGGAGCCTTCTAGCCAGAGAAAGGTCACTTCATTATTACAAAAGCTGGTTGTCATTGAGGCACCCCCGTCAGCCCACCTCCCGAGCTCTGCCTGAATGAGCAAAGTGGGCATGGTGCAGGCAGAAGGTGCTGGTGAGCAGGCATGTCTCAGCACAGAGGCAGCTATGCAACTGAACACACAGAGCTGCCCACAGATGTCCAAAGACTGCGGGGCTGCCTCCCCACAGCAGGAAATTGTCTGTGAGTTCAGCACCAGGGCTCTGGGACAGCTCCCCACTGGGCCCTGTTAGCACCCGCGGTTCTTTGGCTATTGGAGGCAGAAGGGATATTTCTCAGTTGGCAGCAGCTCACACGCTAGTGCTTCCTAGCGCTGCCATATGTATACGGCACCACCCTGGTCCCCAACACCTTTCTACCCTACACATGGTCTACTTATCACACTCTCCCTTGTCCCTGCCACTCACTCTGGAGACAATTTTTCACATTTACTGTGTCCACTGGAGATAAGAGCATTACCATAAAGAATGCACCCCAAAGCACTGGCTCATTTTAGTGCCCACTCAACAGTACACTCAAGTCCCCGCCTCCTCGTACCACTGATTCATACGTGAGACAGAATTCAAGCTACAGGTTTCCTGTGGAACAGGCAAAGGGTGGCGGAGGGAGGTCTAGTTGGAATGTGTTCTTCTCTGTCTTAGGTAGATGGGCACAGCACTGTGGGTCATTTGATTCCTGTGTATCATAGCTTCATTAGTACACATTTCAGAGGTACCTATGTATGTATCCAATGCCACACAGAAACACAAAAAATAAAGCCATAAAAAGCATATATAAACATATATAATACATGTATATATGTACATGTGTATATATATACATCCAACAGATGAGTGGCAAAAAATGACCCCAACAAGATATCAACAAGATACACACAAACAACAAAGACACACACATCAGCTCCTTCCTTCCAGTATCCCTCTGTCTGTCTGATTCTCTCTCTCTCCAATCCCTTGGTATCCTACATACCCCTATTCCCTGTATCCCCCCCAAATTCTCACAGCCAAACAATCTTTTAGACCCTCTTCCCCAACAAGTCCAGGGTGGGGTGCATCTATGTTCCACCATGCTAGAAGGACCCTGACAAACCCAGCACTGGGAGAGTCAGCATTACTGGTTAATCATAGCACCCTCATAGACCCACCAATGAGCGCAGCTCCAGAAGAGATGCCCTGAAGACTATGCCTAACCCACAAGGAAGGCAGAAGGAGAAGATCCCGTGTGTGTGTGTGTGTGTGTGTGTGTGTGTGTGTGTGTGTGTGTGTGTGAAGCTCCTCTCTCAAGCAAGACACTATGCATTAGCCTCTAAGCACAAACCAGACCCTAGCATCAGTCCCAGCAGAGGCCAGGAGCCTGAGGACCAGCGTTAAACAAGCAAACTTCCTCTATGCTTTCTAAACACACACAGGCATCTCCAGAGGACAGGGAGTAGGAAGTAGACAAGCAGGTGGAGGAGGAAACCAGGGAGGGTCAGCATCTGACAGAAGGCCACAGCCAGGCTGTGGGTCCTACAGATCGAGCATCAGCTGGTCGGCTGGGCTCTCCTTCTTTCCCCACCCCCTTCGGGATATGAATGGCTCTCTGGGCACTCACCTCTGCAGCTCCTTCAGGGAGACTGTGATCCGCAGACTGTGGCCCAGCACATAGAGAGCAGCCAGAATGTCGGCCCACTGCACCATCTCCCCCAGAGGCCCGCCCTTCAGCACCCTTGGGCTGAACACGTCCCCAGATTCCTCTGTCAGGAAGCCGATGTGGACAAGGATCTAGGTGAGCAGGACATAGGAGGTCAGCAGCAGCTCTTAGGTCTGTCCACCCCACCCCCAGGAACACCCACCCCTTTCAGACACAGAACACTGGGGCAGTAGTCAGTGAGGCGGCTGTGCGATTGTCTCAGAGCGCACTTTGCAGGTGGAAGAGGTGGACAATGACAGAGTTTTATGAAATGACAAGGATTCTGAAGGAAACAGAGAGGGAGGTGACAAGCATGTAATTCCCTACTACATCGACAGATGGGCCAACAAGCCCTCCTCAGTCTGTTATTCCCAGACTCCTATAACCTTTCTGCCTGACCTGATAAAAATGTCCTAAGGATGCAGGACCTCCAGGGACTGATCACCCTGCCCCAGCCTGGAGAAGGGCCAGAGGCCCCCTGTCTCCATCAAGTCCTCTATCTGAATCTAATGCCACTGGTCTGAGAACATCCACCGTGCCCAGTCAGAACCCCGGTCGACCTGTGCCCTTGAAACCTGTACCCCACACTCATTCCCACTCAGAATTCAGTATCTGCTTGGAACCTCGTGCCTGCAGCTATCTGGCACCCCAGGACTGTGAGCACTTCATCCAAGCATTCCCTGAGAGGACGACATACCTGTTTCTGGTCCCTCCGGATGTCCCCCAGCTTCTGCGCCAGGTGCTTGGCAGCCTTGGTCCACTGGGCAGTGAACCTCCTGGTTCGCTTCTTCATGAAGATGAGGGACTCCTTCCCACTGCCCATCAGCTCCAGGAGGTGTGACAGATTGCTCCGGAACACTGCCTGGGATGGAGCCACATGCCAGCCCTCTCAGTCCCCAACCATACCTTCACCATCCTGTCCCTTGCTCTCCTAGAATGGAGACTGCGACCTACCGTAAGGTGGGTACCTGCTCCAGCATCGGGGCAGGAGATCTGCTCTCTCCTTCAGTGCTCACACCCCAGCCCAGCTCCCATTAACCACATCCCCTGTGTCCTTCTGGGGAGCTGCTCAGCTCTGAGTAACCAGGGACTGCGCTGCCTTTCAGTGGTACCACAGTCAATGATGCCTTGAACCAGTTAACTCTCCAGGCCTGCGAGTCTTCTTCCATTAACCAGATCCTCAGAAGGACAAATACAGTAGCCCTCAGGCGGGAAGCACTCAGTACATGGCAGCTCAGATTACTGTTATTCTAACCCATTAAGGGACAACTCCAGGACTCCGGCAAGTTCCCCAGACAGAATCCCATAGAAGGTGATCTGGGGACTCTCAGCTGACCGAGCTGGGAGCCCCATTCCATGGGGACGGAGCAGGCAGCAGGACTGAGGTCCCCTCCCACTGTCCCTGAGAATGTCCACTTCCAAGGCCTACCTGGACTTTGGGAAGGGCCTTGGAGGCTGTCCGGGAAGCTGTCTGGTTCCTCCAGGGCAGCGGGGGGCAGAACCACTCAACCTCACTGAGGTAGATGAGGAAGGAGCACTCGGTGCCATCCACTCCAAAGAAGGCATAGCAGGGGTCCGAGGTCCAGCGCGCACGCATCCACTGTAAAGGAAGGTCAGGCCTGAGCAGGCAGCCAGCAACCCACCCATAGATCACCTCATAGACTCCCACAGCCGCAGGGACCCCAAGATCTTCCAGGCTGTGCAGGAGCTGTGAGGCGTGCCCCAACCTAAAGATGCTGCAGCAGAGTAGAAACCTACAACTGAACGGGGGAACCTGGTCCGAGATCAGCCCTTTGCCACCGAGGACCAGAAAAAGAGGTGGGTCACCTTCCCCACGGTCTTGCAGAAGAGTGCCTGAGACCCAAGTCTTGGACGACAAGGGGCTAAGCACCAGTGCAAAGATCCAGAAGGTTCAGCAACCATAGCCCACGTCCCCCTTGTCTTTGTCACCTAAGAGACCAGGACCATAAAGCATCCTCCAAGGAGACCAGGGCCAGGGAAGTTCTTTCCACAGTGGATCCCACAAGCTCCCTAAGGATGGAGTTTGTTGCTCCATAGCCCCCACTTACAGGTTCAGAGCTAGAGGGGAGTTGACTTTAAGGCTATGGATTGGCTCTCTGTATACAGGGACATTGTACAGTCAGAACTGGCCCCTAGAGGTAGGGAGGAGGGGCCCTCGGCCCAACAGCCATGAGTCGGGCAAGGAGGACCAAGAACAGAGTGACTGAAGGGTGTCAGAATGCGGCTCTAAGGTGGCCTTAAGAAAGTGCCAAAGCCCCTGAGGGTGACTGGCCCCAAAGGGCTTTGGGTTGGTGATCAGATTATAGGCTCAGTGCAGAAAGCATTTTTCTGAGTCCAGGTGCCACCAGCTTGTGCTGAGCTAGGGACCTGGTCAATAAAAGACCCAGCTGGGGCAGAAATCCAGAGCTGAGCTGGACTGGGAAGAGCCCTAAGGAGGAGCCTCCACCTGTCTGCACCCTGCCTCGGTGGGGAGCTCTAGGCCTCACCTCCACTTTCCCTGAGCAGTCAGGAAACTTGGGGTCACTGGGTGCTTCACACTGGTCCCTCCGACCTTCAGATACTGCAAAAAAAAGAAGAGGGCAGCTTACTGAGGCACTGGGGCCTGAAAGTGGTCACACAGACAGAGCAAGGTGGAATGGTCTGTGGTGGGACAGAGTAGTAGCCACCCCTTCCCCCTCCACCTGAGGTGTCTCCCACCCCACAGTCCTGGGGTCTGAGCTACCCTCCTGCAGACTCAGTATGGCAAGCCCTCTCAAAAAGCTACAGGGCAGTTCCCTGGACAGCCCCACCCCAGGCTCCCCACCAAATAAACCTTTGCTTTTCGCAATGATGGCGGTTGAGCTTCCCCAAACCAAAAGGAACGGTTGCTTTACTCTTGGAACTGCAGGGACCCACTCGGTCTTCCACACCCTCAGGCAGGCCAAGGTGGGCTCGACCAGGTCCCCCTGATGAGAGCCTCAAGTAGGGCCCCCAAGAACCAGGAAAGCATTAACAGAGGAATGGGACCTCCTGGAGGCTCTACCCTATCCAGCAGGGCACTGGCCTCTGGGGACACAGGGCGGTGTCCTGGCCATGACGCACCCTTGCTATGCAGAATCAGGCTGTGGCGCAGGATCTGGTCCACCTTCACAGCGATGTCAGACACATTCTGGGCAATGGCCTGGATCCTCTCAATGAGGCCAGCCCCAGGGGTGAGCCTAGAGGGGAGGGGAGAGCCAGAGGTGAGCCCATGAGCAGCCGTGTGGCCTTCCCATGGTCTAGGACAATCGGCAGTGGCCACAGTGGAGATCAGCTGAGGGTGGAGCTGAGCTTGCCTCCATCAACGCACACCTTGCACACAGCTCTGCAGGGGCCCGGCGGGTTTATGAGTGCTGAGTATGTAAGGCACTGCACCTGGGACTGAAGAAGACAAAGAAACTTCTGTCTTCCTGCCAAGACGGTGAGCAGATGAGCCCAGGAACCCCTAGGTGACAGAGGCCTCTTTCTAGGCACAGCCAGCTCACCAGAGTCTGTTCATCACGTCAAGACACATTCCACTCCCAGCAACCTGGGGACCCGCCAGTGAACTAACGCTGGTTTCCTAAGGACACATTCTGGGGGGCGGGGCATAGTTGATTGATGTCTTCCTCTACTGCTTTCTATCTTATGATTTGAGGAAGTGTTGCTCACTGAACCTGCAGCTTCCTGATTGGCTAGACGGACTGGGCAGCAAGGTCTAGGGATCCTCTTGTCTCTGCGTCCCCAGGGCTGGCATAATAGGCATGTGACAGTACGTTAAGCTTGTCACATAGGTGCAAGGACAGCAAGTGCTCTTCACTGCTGGGCCATCCTTCTAGCCCCACCTCCCTTACTGATTTCTTTAAGATTTGTTTTATTTGCTGGTGTGGTGGCACATGCCTTTGATCCCAACATTTAGAAGGCAGAGGCAGACAGGTAGATCACTGGGAGTCCAAGGCCAGCCTGGGCTACCACAGTGAGTTCCAGGTTAGCCAGGGCTACAGAGTGAGACCATGTGTGTATATGTCTGTGTGAGTATGTGCACACATGTGTGTGCAGGTACCTGCAGAGACCAGAGGCATTAGCTCCCTGGAACTGGAGTTACAGGGATTTGTGAGCAGCCCAGCCTGGGTGCAAAGGTATGACCTCTAGTCCTCATGGTGGAGCAGCGAGCGATCTTTACCACGGTGCCGTCTCTTCAGTCTCCTCCCCCCAACTCCCTTCTCTTGTTCTGAGACAGTCTCATGTAGCCCAGGTTAGACTCAAACTTACTAAGTTGTGGAGGATGACCTTGTACTCCTGATCCTCCTGCCTTCCCCTCCCAAATGCTGGGATTACAGACATGCACCGCCAAGTCAGGTCCATGTGGTGTTGGGGTTGGAGCTCGGGGCTTGGCAGGCAGTCTACCAACTGAGCCACAGCTCCAGCGCACTTCCCCTGGTCTTCAAAGAGTTTTAGCCGCGGATGTTAAGCCTTCTATTTTCCTCTATCAGTATGGGGCCGCTTTGATTTTTGGAGAATTTATTTCCTCGTTGATTGCTGGCCAGGGCTCTGGGAATTGTATTAGTTGTTCTATGCAGCATTTATCTCATTGCACAAGCTGCTATTGAGATAGATCCCACTCTGCTGGCCTTATCTGCTTGTCAAGCACAGGCCTGGGGCCTTCTCCAGGAAGCCACTTGCTCTCAATACTTTCACTCCACTTGCTTTGATTCTCACCTCACCTTCTGGCTTCACACACACACACACACACACACACACACACACACACACACACACACACACACACGCTGCTGCTTATGCTCTGTTTACCCCTATTCAGGTACTTGGTCTGAAGGGTCTTTCCAACCTGGGCATGCAAACCTCACCTTTCACAGGCTGGGTGACCTGCCTATCAGAGAAGGAACCACAGCGGACCTAGGTAGCAAACTGCCATGTCCTACCACCTGCCCTTCTTCCCCTCACCGGCAGAAAGTGACAAACACTAAGGAAGTTCTTCTGCCAGATGGATGCTGCCTTGCATTCCCCTCCCAAATGCTGGGATGGCAGGCATGGGTCACCATGTCTGGTTTACAGGATGCTGGGGATTTAACCCAGGACTGAAGTGATCGGAAGAGGTGTCCCAGCACACAAGGCTGTGGCGCCTCCATGGCTGCCAGGTCAGGTTGCTGACCCACAGGGCCGCTGAGTCTATGCTCCTGACTCCTGTCAGGATTGGGGGTTAACGGGGATTGGAAAGGGCCAAACAGCTCACACTGGAACCAGCCAGGAATTCTGGCAGGTGTGAAACTGACCCCATCTCATCCCCACAGAGCCATCTTCTTATAGGCATCTCTCCATTTGCCTGCCTCCGCCCCCCACAGGACCCCATCATTTCCCATGCTTCAGGGCCTGCCTGGGATTCCCAGCAGAGTCTTGAGTCCTCAGGGCAGGATGGCTTTCATACACAGAGCCCAATCCTGCCAGGGTGGGTGTGTGCCCAGGGACCCCTCACTTTACGCTGAGTAGCATCGCCCCAAACTCACGTCCTCCTACAAGCTTGGAATGTACCCCACTTGGGAGTGGGGTCTTTGAGATTAGGGAAGATGAGGTCATGCTGGATTAGGGGTAACACTAAATCCAATAACTGGGGTCCTTGTCAAGAGGTCATGTGACAGTTGGGGGGGGAGCCACATGAGGATAGACAAGGTACAGTGAAATGCTGCCGTCTGGAAATAAGAACCATGTGGCCAACAACACAAGACCCTCACATAGCCACCGCTTTAACATTTGCTTGTAAGAGAGGTGACATCAGACCTCCACCAGAGACTCCAGCCATTCACTTGCTCCTGACCCTGACAAACGGCCACGGCTTTAGGGGTGCAAGAGCGTAGAGGAGGGGGAAGGTTGACTTGGATGGGGATATAGTTTTCGTGAGCTGTCACCCATGCTGACAGGGGCCTTTTCAATGATGCAGCTGCTGGAGTCACCCTTGTTTCTCCTACATGCAGATCTATACCAGACTTGGATGGACTTCTTTGGTCTGTGGGTGCTATCTCTGGGTGAAATGGGTGCTTCTGTGTGTCTCCCAGCAAAAGCCAAGGGACAGGTGGGCCTAAAGTGATGCAGGCCAAGGCCGGCACTTTCCTGTTAAGCTAGGACCTAGCCAGAGCCCAGGGAGTACACCCCAGCTTCAGACGTTGGCCCCTAGAACTGGGAGGAAGTAAATGAAATGTTGGCTATTTCCTGCCATATGGCTTGCAGCCACTTCATCTATTGACCTTGTGACACAAACCAACTGGACAAAGAAAGTCGCTTTCATTCCTTCAGCGTGTCAGGTTTCATGGGTTAGGAAGTTCTTTTCCAGCCGACTCTCTGACTGATCTCAACTGTCACCGCCGTGGCTCTCACTGGGGGACAGAGGTATCAGCTGATCTCCCAGCCTAGCCAGTGACTGGACACATTATTTAGATCATTGGGAACAGTGAAGCTGAGAGCTGGAGGACCTAGACAGGAAGCCTGGCTTCTCACTGTGGTGTGACCTTGGGAGGGTTACACAGCCTCTGGGAACTCGGGTATCAAAGTTACTTCGAGGATTCAAACTGGTATGGAGTGGGTACTTACTAAGGATTGAACTTGTGGCCTCGCACATCCTAGGCAAGTGCTCTACCACTGTGCTATCTCCCCAGTTCTTCTGGCATGCTTTTCCTCCCTATTTAAGCAGATACCTTACCCCTAAGAGGAAACAATGAAGGCCCAGCTGAGAAAAACTGAACTTTTTGAAGGATTCAGCAATTCTCCTACAATAAGCCGTTTTCACATAAAAACATATCGCCAGCACGGGCTTTAAACAGTGCCATGGCATCTGTTGGACTTAACAAGTTCAAGTCATTCAAAACAAAACCATTGGCGTCTCTATTATTACACTGGACTCGCCCTTCACACAGCACTTTCTATTTTCCAGTAATAGACGATTAGGCGTCTCACGCTGAGGCACTTTTCCGCAAATGGCAATAAAAGCAGAGTCTCAGGCCTCAGAGCTCAGACCTGGGACTTGGGAAATGCCCAGGTAGAAAAGAAAGAAGGGGCTGAGGCATAATCAATAGAGTGCTCGCCTCATATACACAAAGCCCAGGGTTTGACCCCCCAGGACCACATAAACTGGGCACAGGGACAATCCTGTAACTCTAACGCTTGGGAGGTGGAAGCAGGCGGATCAGAAGTTCAAAGTCTTCCTCAACTATACAGATAGTTGAAGGCCTGGAAGAAATGAGACAGAGAGAGAGAGACAGTGAGGGTTCTCACACCTCCAAGAAAGAGGTGCCACAAAGTAGATCTGAGACAGGCAGGAGTGTACCCTGTCACTCAGGAGGGACCACATTCAGTAAGGCCAGGACTGAAGAAAAGGTCAGGCTGGTACAGACTGAAGCCCTTGAGATGTGACCACCCCCAAGCAGGCAGCAAAAGGCAAAATTGTTCTGAAGGGTTTCCTTGGCAACAACCATGCTGTCCCCACAGGGCCATCAGCAGGGCTTCCTCCAGCTGGATCAGTGACTGTGAGCCCTTTGATCCTAACGGTGGTGTATTTCATTTTCTTCTCTCTTTCCCTCTTTAGGTGTTTGCATGGGAAGAGATCAAAGTGTGAGCCCTCGCCAGCCTCAACAGGTATGAGGGAGAGGGGCCAGAGACCTCCAAAGTCACCCTGGCAGGATTCCATTCAGCCTGGTCCTAGAATCGCAGGTCCTTCTTCATCCTCAGCCCAGCAAATGTGGCAGTTAGAGAAGCTCGCTGGCAAAGCAGGCCTCGCTGGGCCCCTTCAGCCCTGTGATTGGGAGCGGTCCTTGCTCTGTATGAGCCCAGGTCCTCCTCTGTAGCCTGGACATCATCATTGTCGGGTTCTGGGAGGGGTGACCTTACCCACAGGACACATAATCATCACCCTCACTTTCATGGGCTCTAGACCAAAGTCCACCGAGTTCTCAGCTTGCTACTAGGACCCAGGGCCACCTTGCATGTGGTCCTGGCTGGAAAATGCCAGCCACTCCAAGACTTCTCTTCTAGTGATGGTGCCTGGTGGTGGACCTGAGACAACAGCTCTGAGAGGCGATGGAGAGAGAGGATCACGGATTCCCATACTGATAAGGATGCCCAAACCTGTCACAGAGTTCCTCTGTGGGCAGAGGGACCTCAAGAGCCTGCCAAAACCCTAGGACAGAACCCCCCAAATCTCCCTACTGTCCCTTTATTTTATTGCTTGGACTGGGGAATGGCCCAGAACTGATAAAGGGACTTTCCTGGGTTCACACAGCAGACTAGGGATGGAGGGAGTCAGGAGGATGCGCCCTGGGCCTGCGCTGGCTGCACCCCTCTGCATCTGTCAGATGTAGTGGAGATTAAGGCCTGCGACACCTTCCTCAGCTCCTACCCTACATGCTGGCCCCCACATCAAATAGTCCTGGTTCAGGAAGTAGAGAAAGGGGAGCTAGGGCTCAGACACCAGCCTCCCTGATCACCAAAGTTCATGCTGAGTACTGTTCTCGGATACCCCAACAGAGAAGCAGGCAACATCAAAGGCCTGTTACCTCGAGGCGCTCTGGGGATACCCCAGCCCAGGGTGTACCATTCTCTACAACTTCCAGACTTAGGGGCAGGACAGGACTCAGCAGGGAATTCTGACATCTGCTTCCAGTCCTCAGCTCCTGTCCCCAACAAAGTCCCCAAAGGCTCAGTTCCACAAGGCCATTACCAACCCCCTTGCCCCAGCAGTTGCTGTCTAAGCTGCCTAGAGAAGGGGGTTTAATCCTGAGTTCCTCTGTGATTGACAAGGGTTACAGTCAATTAAGAGGAACATTGATTTCCCTGCAGCTGGCCAGCAAGCTCACTGGGAATAGTTGTATCACGAAATAACGTGCTTTTAAAACACAGAAACCCATGTATCTGGGTGCCTGCAAAACCATACAGCAACACACACATACAAACACACACCGTCGGAAACAGACATGTGCTGTGCCTCCCGGTATCTCACACGCTATACGGGGCGTGGGACACGCCTGTGTAATGTGACCTTTCCTCCTGTCCTCTTCTGTCTCCACTCACCCCAGACCCATCCTCTGGTGAAGGGGTCTGGAGGTTGCAAACAGACGGGATGAGGCTGACCTGCCCCTTCCTCAGCGGGAAGAGAAAGGACAGTTCACCCTGATGCCTCAAGTGATCTAATCAGCTTGACAGGCTCCAGAGTCACCTAGAAGATGAACTTCTAGGCACGCCCCAGAGGGAGTTTTTAGATTGGGTTAGCTGAGGTGAAAGACCCACCCTGATGTAGGTAGCACCACTGTGCGGGCTGAGGTACTCGCTGAGTGAAAGGGAGACTTCAAGTCGAGCACCAGCATCCATCCCTCTCCCTCTCGATGGTGGACTCGATGTGAACGGCGGCCTTACCCCACTGAGACCATGCACTTTCCTCCATGAACTGTGGGCCAAATACGCCCTTCGTTCCTGAAGTGACCTTTGTGGTGAATTCTGTCACGGCGATGAGAAGCTAATATACTGGATGATGGCAGACCACTGTCAGGGCCAGTCTGCTCTGCACACTTCCCGAGAGGCCTGAGGCACTGCCTGAACACAGCCTAGAAGACACAGCAGGAAGGACCCAGGGCTGGCTGGGCCTCCTGCCCCAACCCCTCCTCTGCTGTCCACTGGCCCCAGGGCCTTGGTTATGGCCCTGCTCTCTCCCCTGGCTCTCCCCTGACTTTGGCTCCTTGTAGATTACCTTGAACTTGCCCTCTCCTCTCCCTGACCCACCAAGAGCCTGTTCCTCAGGTGATCAAGAGCCACTGACATCCCTGCTCTCCCGTAATCCCTTCCTGACAGCCTGGCCCCTCTCCAGCCCTAAGGAAGACCAGCTTTGGGTAATTTACCAAAACGTCTTCCTGTCAGCCAGCCTTGCGTCAAACCCAGAGCCCGGCCCAGGACGGGACTTGAGAAAAATGGGACCCATTTTGTAAAGTTGAGATTGATGTCATCCTCAGAGAGACTCATTCCCCACCTTGCACTCACCCACAGACCCCAGGAAGCTGATCTCCCTGTGGCTGCAGCCCCTGAACCACAGCCCCAGCACAGCAACCAACACAGAGTTGTAAATATAAGCTTAGTTTTCTCCAAACAAGAATGTTGGTGTAAGCCACGCAGGTGATAATGGTGCACACCTTTAATCCCAGTACTCAGGAGGCAGAGGCAGGCAGATCTCTGAGTTCAAGCCTAGCCAGGGCTACACAAACCTTGTCTCAAAAAAAAATTAAATTAAATTAAAAAAGGAATGTTTATGTAGCTGGGCATGGTGGCTCATGCCTTTAACCCCAGGTAGATCTGTGATCACAAGGCAGGCCTTTTCTATGAAGTAAGTTCCAGGACAGCCAAGGCTATTACACAGAGAAACCCTACTCAAAAAAAAAAAAAGAAAAAGAAAAAGAAAAGAAAGAAAGAAAAGAAAAGAAAGAAGTCGACATACCTACTTCCTGCCCTTTACAGTCAGTGCGCCACGCTTACGCTATGGCTCTATTTACACACTCAGAACCTGCTTTCCCACTTAACACTCAGAGCCCAGCATTTAGGGGTGGACATGCTGGCACATACCCACAACCCTTAAAACTGTCCTTTCCGAGTGCCAACCAAGTAGCTCCTTCCCATAGAATCATCTCAGGTGAGCAGCTGGCTTGGGCTCAGGTGCCGCATCCCACCGTCCACGGGCAAGGCACAGAGTGTGTGGCTGCTGAGATGGTCTGTCTGTAAGGACTCCCAGCTTTTCGTGTCCCCCATCCCCCACCCTGGAGTCCCCAGCCCAGACTCTGCAGACCCAGGGAACAACAGACAGATGTACTTGGACGGGGCCGGCCGCCAACTTCAGAGCTGTTGCCGCTGCAAAGGAGCCTGATGGGAAATTCAAAGATCATAGCTATTTGGCTGTAGGATGCATAATACAGTGGTGTTTGCCTCAAAGCTGCCTGCCTAATTATGTTTTCCTAGGCTAAAATAGCAAATTTGCTTTTCCCCCAAGGACACACCAGCCACAGTGGAAAGCAAGGCAGCTCAGAAGCTTCCAGAAGGACAGGAGGAGGACAGCCCCAGATAATTCTGAAGTGGGGACCCAAGGGCGGGCGGCAACAGTTGGATAAGCCTAGGTGGGAGGGGCTTCCTGTGACTCTGGCTGGTTAACACGGTTAACCCCAGGGTGGCTGGAGCAGGATGGGGCTGGTGTGAGTGAGCGAGCGCCCAGACTCCCATGAGCCCTGGCACACCCCACCTCTCTTCCTGTGTCCCAGAGCCACAGCGTCCCTGCAATTTATAGCTCTGCCTGTGGAGTTTGACGGGCTCCGCCGGTCATGACGGATGGCTGCTACTTCCCCGAGATAGAGCCTGGAGGTGGCGCGTGCTCCCCCACCCGCAGGGCTCCCTCCTTCTCCAGGAGCAGATGAAGGGCGAGGAGTGTGGGGAGGGGCAGGCCAGCCGCGGGAGAAGCAGGAGTCAGTAAAGTTGCGGTTTCCTACCAAGCTGGGTCCCTGGACCCTTAACAATGCAGTTCATTGAGCAGGGGCCATGCGGGGTGGGGGTGGGGGTGCTCTGTTCCCTGAAAAACACACCTGTGGCCTTGGGCCTGGATGGAAAGTGGAGTTGAGTCACAAAGCAGGGACAGGGATTAGGCCTGAGTGGGACACAGGGTGATGGCAGTCCACACAGAGGAGAAAACAGTCTCATGTTGACCCAAGGAAGTTGGACACCTTAGCCCCCTCGCCTTCTCTTTCCCAGCAGCCTCTCTGTTTCTGCTCTTGCCAATGAATAATCCATTTTTTACACAGCAGCCAGAGATATATTTTTAAATACATCCATTCAACCCTGCATCTCAGCACACACACACACACACACACACACACACACACACAAATAAATAAATAATAAAAATAAATTTTAAAAAGGAAAAATGAGTAAATCCAGTCAGGTGTGGTGTTACATCCCTATCTATAGTCCCGGAACTCAGAAGGTGGAGACGGGGGATCAGCAGTTCAAGGTGAGCCTCAGGTGTATGGCAAGTTCAAGACTACACTGGGCTATGCAAGACCCTTTCTCAAAACACCCAAATTGTAGGCTCAGTGACTAAAGCACCTGCTGCATAGCCATGGGGCCCAGGGTTGTATCCAGGCAGGTGTGGCGATCACCTGCAATCCTAGCACAGGGAAGGCAGAAAGGGGTCCCTGAGGCAAGCTGGCTAGGTAGATTAGAGGAACCGGTAAACTCCAGGTACTCACACACTCATGCACCCATACACGCATGTACACCTGTATGCACACCACACACACAAGCAAAAATCAAAGCAAAATACATAAATAAGTAAGCAGATGAACTGAGCAGCTACGCGTGCCTCTCAGAACAGTGTCCTTCGCCTGACACAGCCCCACAGGACCTGCCCCTTTAGCCCTCCCCCTACTCAGCACTCTACCATATTAGCGTCCATATGGCCTCTCTCCTTCGACACACCAACCCCAGGGCCTTTGCACCCCCTGCTCTCAGAACCTCTACTCTCTCTTCATGGCTGCCTCCTTCATCATCTGTGTGAAGAGTACCCCTCTGACTCACCCGCCCACCCATCCTTTGTCTGAGATGATCTCACGCGCTCTTTAAGGGACATTGCCAGCCTGCCCACATAGGGCTTTATGTAGCACATTACTTTGGCTCTTGGTAGTCCCAATACCCAGCTCTCTCCTTTTTTCCATTTGATGCTAAACTCTAAGTGGCATCAGCTCTAAGTGGGGAACCAGTACCAAGGATGCAGAGCTCCCTGAAGTGGGGGAGGAGGGAAGAGCTCCCTCTGGGAACACAGCTCCATGACAGGCACGGCACAGGATGCCTGCCTGAAGCCCTGGTCCCAGCACTGCAGTGTTAGCATAGACATTTCTGAGTCAGAGCACAGGGGCCAGGGAGCTGCTCGGCTGGTACAGGCACAAAGCCCTGGGTTCCACTCCCAGGTCCATGTAAATCAGGTGTCATGGTGCAGGTCTCTAATCCCAGCACTCAGGAGGCAGAGGCAGAGGATAGTTCAGGGTCATCCTTAACTACAGAATGAGTTTAAAGCTTGCCTAGGCTACATGAGACCATGAAGGGGAGGAAAAGAGAGAGAGAGAGAGAGAGAGAGAGAGAGAAGGAGGGAGGGAGGGAGGAAGGGAGGGAGGAGGAGGGAGAGAGAGAGAACTCTCTCAAAACAGAGTACAAACTAACCAAAGATTTTCTTTCCTGGTTTGTAAGTCCACAAATATGGAAAGTCCCACAGAGGGAAAGACGGCTCAATGGGCCACCTGCTGACACGTTTGATGACCAGAGTTGGATCCCAAGACCCACACGGTAGAGGAAGGGAACTGACTGACTCCCACAAGTTGTCCTGTGACCTCCACATGTGTGCCATGGCATGCATTCGTGCACACTCACGTGATAAATAAGTAAAATGTTCAACCTCCAGCCACCAACAAACCAAACCTGAGTCACACGTGGCAGACCGCACAAGGGGTGAGCGCAGACAGGAACATCATGGTTCTGAGGGTGAGCCGTGGGGCCAGGCCTAGTGCCTCCTAGCTGTACAAGTTTGACTGCTTCCGAATATCTGTGCCTCAGTTTCCCCCTTTGCAGAGACTAACACACCCTGTACAGTACTTGTTGGGTTGATGTGTGATTGTGCTAGAGATGATTCCATGAGGACACCATATGTTCAGTGTTGGAGAGTTAAATGTCCCCTTATCATGGACACCCAGATAGTGTCCATCTGGATGCCCAGGGCATTTACTCAACCGGCCAGGCCAATTTAGGGATGGCCCATGACCAGCGATTTAGAACAGGAAAGCCAAATGGCAGGAACTCTATACCAATCCAAAGAAGCACACTGTGTCCCACTTCACTGTCGTGGGATAGCCCTTCTGTATGCTGTGAATATATGTTGCTCTTGTTGGTTGATAATAAAAGCTTAATTGGCCTATAGCCAGGCAGAATACTGCTAGGTGGGAAAAACAAACGGAGACACAGAGAGGAGAAAGACAGAGTCAGGAAGATGCCAGCCAGCCGCTAGAGGAACAAGATTAGAGCACAGGTAAAGCCAAGTGGTAGAACATAAATTAATAGAAATAGGCTAATTCGAAGGTAAGAGCTAGTTAGTAATAAGCCTGAGCTATTTGGCCAAGCATCTTTTGTAACTAATAGTTAGCCTCTGAATGATTATTTAAAAGTGGCCGCGGGACCATGCGGGACAGAAAAACCTCTGCTCACACTTCAATCACAGGGTGATCCACTAGCAACTCCCCTGCCTCAGCCCTCAGTAGGCTGAAGAAGAAAGATTGTAGGCTCAAGGCCACCCCGGGCCAGACAGCTCATCACACACACACACACACACACACACACACACACACACACACGCTATGCATTCATAATGAGTATGGTAAGTGTGTGTAAAAGATGGAATGGGGAAAGCTTAGCACTAAGTGTGCCCTGCTTGTCTCCAGGGAAAAGCAACAGGGCCTTCCAGTTTTCACCCGTTGTATTCTACTTAATGAGGACAAAAGACAGTCCTCAGTTGCGACAAAACGTTAATGGTTTAGGAGTGTGGGAGGAGGAGGCTGCCTTCTGGATGTTTTTTTTCCCACCTTTTGTGGGGTGGCAGGAGAGGGTGAGAGGGCTCAAATGCCAGTATGCCAGCCCCGCGTCCTGTCCTACCATGCTCCACCTTATTCCCTGGAGACAGGCTCTCCCACTGAACCTGGAGCTAGGCTGGACCCCCAGTAGTCCTCCTGGCCTCCCATAGTGCGCACCTATACCCAGGTTTTACAAAGGTGCTTGGGATTTGAACTCAAACCCTCATGCTTGAGCAGCAAACCATCTCCCCAGCCCTGTGTCTTGCAATCTTAAAGTTTATCTAGTTTACCAGAAAGGGGACCTAGGCTGAGCTCTAAAGATACATTCGAGGCTATGCTGGACCCCCCAGGAGCCCAGCAGCACCCACCGCTCGTTCTGCATCCTGCCCTGTCCCCTCACTCACCTGTCTGCAGCTAAGTGCGCCACACTGGCCGTGCGGTGCAGCTCGCTGCTGTTCTCCAGCCTGGCCAGCATGTCCATCCGCTTCACCATCAGCTCCAGCAGGTCACTCATCTTGCGGAGGGTGCCACGGGACTCGGAGCCACCTGGCACTGTGGGCAGAATGTGGGCATGGTCAGGGGCAGTCACACTCCCAGTCCCAGCTCCATCTTCCCAGGCCACCTCAGGGGAGGGTGCCTCCTACCTGACTCGTGAAGATGATCAATCTATTGGGATAACCTGCCCCCTCCCTGCTGGGTAACCTGAGGGACTTCTGCTATTTCTCTGGCTTCTGGTTTGTGGACCCCTCATGCCTTACATGAACGAGGACTCCCCAGTCAGGTTTCTGTAAGTATGGCATTGCCCACTGATTGAGGTTCTTGGCTTAGGTGTCAACCTCTGCCTACACCTGGGGTTCTGGAACCTTCTCTGTGCTTGCCTCCTGTATGATTCCGATAGTGGGTCATCCTGTGCTCTGGGGTCCAGTGTGAGATTCCTTGTCCCACCCATACCCAACTTGAAGCCCCACTTTCCCTTCCCATTCCCTTTCCTTGGCCCTCTCTAGAAAACGATAGCGCTGTTGTCCTGAGCCTCGGGCTCCTCCAGGGTGAGCCCTTCACCCCCTACCAGGCAGACTCTGTGAAGAATAAACTGAGAGAAAGTGGGGTACACCCACTAAGATCCCCACAACTTCCCAATTCCCCAGTGTCTCCTTTCTTATCCTTCCACCGTCAGCTGTGCCTGCCCCGTGTGAGACTCTCCCTGCCTAATGACGAACCTCCTGTCTCCATCTTACAGTAAAGACAAACTAGACTCATCCCTGTTTATGATGAAATCTGTTGCTCAGGGATCAGGCTATGCCTTACCTGTAACTTTAACTACAAATGGTTCTGTGCTGCCTGGTCCAGGAAAGAGCAACCATGTCTTTGTTTCAAAAACTATAATAACCATCTGACAACCCTATCTTTGTTTCAAAATATTTTGACCACCTATGACAACCTTGTCATGACTACCTGTTGTCATGACTACCTGTTGTTATGACTCCCTGTTATGCCCACCTTGCAACCATGTCTGTTTCAGGAGGTTATGACTTACTTTCTACTCCAGTAAGCCTGCCTGTTTTGCCCACCAAATTCCCCATTTAGAAACCCCTTACCCCTGGGGTATAAAAACCTTGCCTTCCTCTCAAACCCCACCTTAGGGGGAGGCAGTCCGTGTACACAAGTAAAAATAAGCTTGCTTTATTTAATTGCTTGCTTTGGTAAATTTGGCCATGACGGTTTGGGTCTGTGGTCTTTCTCCTCCCACCTTTGGGATTAACACATGCCTTTGCGATCTGCGTCTCTGCACGTACTAGACAGCCACACAGGCCACAGGGGCTCGGCTTCAAAGTTCCAGGGTCAAGTTCTCAACAAATGAGCAGAACCCATCAAGATGCTAAACACTTGCTTCCAGGCTACCTGGGCAAGGGTGCCAACTGTTGGACTCTCCAAAAGCAGATGCTAAGGTGAAGGTTAGGGTAACTGATTTGAGAGGAGAAGGCGAGCCCGGTATGGAAGTGAAGAAGAGACAGAAAGGAACCCACTGCTAATCCCCCTACTGGGGAAGCCAGAGAGATGTGGAGCCATCCTGGGTCATCCCAGCTTCAACAACACAGCTGTGGCGTTGATGCACGGTCAGTTACTGGATGCTGGTCATATTCGGGTACTTTCCATCTGCCCCAGGTGCTGACAGTTGCAAGTTTGACCCATGTACAAAAATAGAAAGAGCTCAGGAGTAGGGGAGCCAACAATTGTCTCTCAGGAAGAAGGTACCAGAATACCCTAGTGGCCTCCGTGGGACAAGCAGTACTGTGGAAGAGACACATGGAGTCTGACCAGCCCCTTTGGTGGGCTGAGAGGAAGTCAACCTTCCGTTCTTGGCCTCAACATCCCTGACTCGGGGGAAGGATATCATGGCCTGCCTGCAACCAGCATCGTGCGCAGGCAACAAGAGCCACTGAGAAAAAGAGGCAGAGGAGGGAGGGGGGAGGGAGGCAGCTAGATGGTGGTGAGCCAGCGGAGGAGGGGCGTGACAGCGCCTCTGCCACTCACTGTTCAGGGCTGTCCAGGCTGTTCAGGACTCATTCCCCGCCCCTTGCTCGTTTTTTTTTTCTGCCAGGCTCAGACAGTCCCTGCTTCCCCACACTGACACAGACCCCCCTCGGGCTGGGCTCCCCTGCCAGCAGAGCCTGGCTGCAGTCAGAGGGAGGCCACGGGAGTCAGGAGGCATCTCTCACAGCCTCACCTGGGAACTGTTGACTAAAATCCCTTCCCAGAGGGAGACTACAGCAGCTACCCTTTCTCTGGAGGTCCCAATCACAAATGGAGGCACAGCTCTACCAAAGTTTACTCTGGTTTGGGGGACCAAGAAGTTTATTGGGCTTCCTTACAGAGCACAGGTGAGGGGTTACCTACAAAGGTGTGGGTGCTCCTCCTTCTCCCCTATAGGCCACCCCTGGAAAGCCTTTACCCAACGGGGGTGAGGACTTCCCAGGAGCTGCATAAATGCCCCCCCCCGCTCTTTTCTCCCCCTACCTACCCTAGCATTCCCCCAGGCAGAGCTACACACAACAGATGGCAGGGAGCAGCTGGACGCTCATGACCCCCCTCAGCCCTCCATAAGGAAGAAAACAGTCCACAAGGCCAGCCGGGGCCATCCTTTTGCAAGGGGACACAGCTGAATTCCACAAGATGACAGCTGTTGGCTTGGAGGACAGTCACTCAGGAAGCATCAGAGCCAGAGGACCTGTGTCCTTTCGAGACATGCCCCTGGCTCTGAAAAGACACCAGTGGGAAGAGAAGGGACAAAGGAGAGGGAGAGGAAGGAAATGGAGATGGTCCAGGAGTCACATGAGATGGGGTTGGGGCAAAGAAGGGAAGGAAGAGGAGGAGTGGGTTGGGAGGGAGGATATGGTTTCTCCTGCCCCTCAGTAAGAGAAACAGCAAAAAGCCTTCCCGTGCCAAGAAGGTGACCATTGTTTTGGGTTTTTTTCTTGTAGTGTTAAGAGACTGAGCACAAGCCCAGGGGTGGTGGCGCACGCCTTTAATCCCAGCACTCGGGAGGCAGAGGCAGGCAGATGTCTGAGTTTGAGGCCAGCCTGGTCTACAGAGAGTTCCAGGATAGCTGAGGCTACCAAGAGAAACCCTATTTCAGAGAAGAGAGAGAGAGATTGAGCCCAGAGCTTCAGGCATACTGGGCAAGTGCCCTACCACTGAGCTACATGCCCAGTCCTCAAGTGGGTTTCTCTAAAGACAACTCAGCCTGGGAAAATCGCACAACAGTCTCAGATAATCAACCTTGAGTTTCCCCATCACTGTGCCCATCCTCTGGCACTCACATGCAACTGGTGGGTCAGTCAATTAGTCTCTCCAACAAGACAGAAACAGCACCTCTGTCCCAGCCTCACAGAGACTAGGGTAGCCATCAATCTGTTTCCTGACTAAACCCATTCTCTAAACTCAACGCCCAGCATCCAGCTAGTGCTTGGAGCAACAAAGAGAAAGAAAAGGCAGGGACTATCACATCAACTCACAAGAGAGGGGAGAAGGCAAGTTTTGACACAGCCACGACCGTGCAGAACCCCAGGGGCACCATCTGTATCATGGATGCTTGATGGGTGTTGAGTTGTGTAGCACACAGCCTGTTCAGTCTTTCTGGGCAGACCTGGTGGACCACAGTTCTTAGCTTCATCTGTGGTAGTCTCTTCCCCAAAGGAGCAGGATGAAAAAGAAGAAATCAGCTGGGCGGTGGTGGTGCACATCTTTAATCCCAGCACTTGGGAGGCAGGGACAGGTGGATCTTTGTGAGCTCAAGGTCAGCCTGGTCTACAAGAGCTAGTTCCAAGACAGGCTCCAAGAAGGAGGAGAAGGAAGAGGAGGAGGAGAAGAAGAAGAAGAAGAAGAAGAAGAAGAAGAAGAAGAAGAAGAAGAAGAAGAAGAAGAAGAAGAAGAAGAAGAAGAGGAAGAGGAAGAGGAAGAGGAAGAGGAAGAAGGAGGAGAAGGAGAAGGAGAAGGAGAAGGAGAAGAAGAAGAAGAAGAAGAAGAAGAAGAAGAAGAAGAAGAAGAAGAAGAAGAAGAAGAAGAAGAAGAAGAAGAAGAAGAAGAAGAAGAAATCAACTACAGCTAACCACCCTAGAATTGGCGACATCTACTGGCCAGAGCACTCAAGCCTGAAGGGCCCCCAGGGCCTGGTTCGCAGTACAGCAGGAACATGTCCATGCCTTGACTTTGCTTCCTGGAGACACCCACCAGTCCCCCTGCCCCTCCCCTTGCCTTCACCCACGGTTACAGGCCCCTTCCATGCTCCAGCTCTGCTTCCCCCTCCAGGCTGCAGAACTGCCGAGGGCCCACCGGGAGACCACGAGGAAAAACCAACAGTTGAATAGAGTCAGGGAGTAACACGCGGGCCTGGGGCAGGCTGCAGGAAGAACCAAAGCCTTGGCTCCAGCTCTGCTCTGCCACTGACCTAAGGGGAGCAGGTCACTTCCTTCTCTCGGCCTCAGTTTCCCCTTGGGTAAAATGTGGCGGGGGGGGATCTGAAGTTGTTGAATTTTGTAGTTCTAGCCTCTTGTCTCCTCCTTGGTACTGATAGAAATCAGGATCCCAGGAAAGGAAGTGGGGAGAGGAGGAAGGGAGAGGAAATAGAAAGGGAAGGGATGGGTCTCATGAAAGTAGAAATGGGGGAATGGAATGTATCCCATAAAAGCTGGCTTTGGAACCGCTCAAATAGTATTTCACATTGTTCCTCCCAGCCCCTAGGTGGGCCTGGGCACAGCAGGGACTCTGAGCAGAGATAAATGACTCTGCGCACTCACACAGGAAGACAGTCTCCTGGAACAGCCTGGAAGACTGGAGAGAGGGGGTCCAGAGACAGGGTGGAGGGCCTAAGAAGGACACAGGGAAAACCCGCAGCAGGGAAAATCGTGTGTGTGTGTGTGTGTGTGTGTGTGTGTGTGTGTGTGTGTGTGTGTGCGCGCGCGCGCGCATGTGTGTGGCCGGGGCGGGGGTGGGAGTGGAGGGGCCTTCCTGCCACCATTGGAGGAGTTTGAATCTGTCTGCTGTGTGTGGCAGTGGTTTGAAGCCCCTGTCCCACGGCACCCACCCTCCTTGCCCCCATGCGATGGGCTACACACACAGGTTTTTGGACAAGGGACTTAAGAAGAACGTGGTGTCCTTCCCAGCAAAACAGGATCAGAAAGCTGGAGGAGTGAGGAGAAGAGACGTGAGCTGGTTCCTTTGCTGAAGCAAGAAATCAGAGGAAGAGATGAACAGGGAAATGTAGGTCACCCCCACGCAAGAATCTTGAAGGCATTTGGGGGTCAGAGTCTACTCCTCACTACAGGAATTAATAAGGGGTCAGCAGGAGGTGTGACCCCAAAACCAGAGGATGTAGGGACACGCAAGAGGCCACTGCCCAGGTTTCATGATGGCGTTGGCTGAGGAGACAGACCCAGTTTGGATGGCTCTTGTGGCATTCTCCTGTTCCTAAACCAAGACAGCAAGATTGCTACCCTGTTCCCAGGGCTCAGGAGTGGCCCTCTCTTCTTGCAAAAGCCCTAAGGTGTGGCTTCACCCTGCCTGAGAAGCTTGTGTTTTTGCTGAAGAGATATACCTAAGGATAAAGCCAAACATGGGTGCCCAAGAGGGGAGCGGGCCAGGAGGCAGGCCCTCCCCAAGTGACACACTCTAGATGCCAACACTGGCCCCAAGACTATCAGCAAAGCAAGCTGACACATCTTCCCCTGAGTTCCTTCCCATTCTTGGCATTGACTGAATCGAAATGAACTTACTATGAGGCCCCAGCAGTAAGTCTGGGAGCTAACACACATTCCCCTCTGATTTCCATATAAATAAGGAAGGCTGGGATACTGCAGATATGAATAGACCCCACATTTAGTGACTGGGTGTTTTTATTACCCCCTGAGGCTAGCTAGTCTATCTCTTCCCCAGATACCCTCTCTGTGGCTGTTTCTCCCATTCTCTAATGTCCCCATCCCCCCCTTTTACTTGGATCAAGCCCCCACCTGCCAGAGAATAGAGCCCTCCCTGGTATTTGCAGACACTGGCACTAGGTATCTGGACAGCTGGGAAAATGAGCATATGTTGGTTCCTGTATAGGACAGCCGCTGCAGGCCCAGCTGAGGCTGTGGTGTATGGGCTCTGGGCAGGCCCCAGGAGGCCAAATGGGGCTCTTCTTCCACCTGTCACCCCTCCCTCCCCAAATCCATGGCCAGTCTCCAAGAGCCACCCCCAGAACGTGGAGCACCCTCCATTCACTCTGTCCTGGGACCTGCATGGTTCAGCAGAACCAGGACACAAGGGATCGTCTGAGGGTAGACACAAGCAGCTGAGCCGGGGCCTCCAGCCTGCACACTCCCTAGAGAAGCTCATGCTCATATCTGCAAGGCAACCTGCTCAGGTCTGACTCCAGTGGGAGAAAGCAAGGACCCTCTTAGGAGGAGGGAGAGGAGGAACTAGGCTGGGCCTTACTATATGCGAGATACCAAAGGTGCTTCCCTCCCCAAACCAGAAGTCCCACCTTCTCCAAGTGATCCCCATTCAAGCGACTTTTGTCCATATCTCAGAAGGAGACATGTCACACTGCATCCCCAAACTAGACCACTTTATTGTCCTGAAGTGTAAACTGGCCCAGAGGAGGGGCCTCCCACAGCCATACCAGGGACTATAAAAACTAGAAGGAGCAATGATGAGTATTCCAGAAGCTGAACGTGCCGCTCCTGGGTCCAGCTGCACAAATTGTGGATGTGCTCCTTATCTATGAGACTTCAGAAATGTGAAGCACCTGCAGGTGCACACACACGCGCACGTGCACGCGCGCGCACACATGGAACTTCACGTGTAACCCGCAGGGTCTCTCCCTTCCCTGGTACGAGATCTAGGGCTTGAGATAGACCCCTCCCAAAGCCCTGCCGGGACAGGGCAGGGCAGGGGCCATGAGGTGGTAGTGTTGTCTCGGGTTCCAGTCCTTCAGGCTGGGCAGCAGAACCAGAGCCCAGGCACAAAGCCCATTCCTGAAACGTCTTTATTCTCATTCCTGAACTTGCTGGAGGTCTAGGTTCTTGAAGCCCAGACAGATATACCAACTTCTAAGGACATTCCCAGGGAACCAAAGCATCCTTCTCAGGGCTGAGCCCCCAACCATCTATCCCCTATGTCTCCTTCCCAGCGGGCCTCCACACTGCCACCCCTTCTCCAACCTCAACCCTTGAGCATCTCCTGTGTAGAGACCCACACACCTCATTGGTCCTCTTACTCCCCTAAGCACCCATCCCTGGAGCACCCCCTCCCACACACAGCAAACACACTACGTGTGCGTGGAAACTTCACCCCACACACACTGCACTGGATTCCCTCCCCAAGCATCTTAACACAGGCTCATGGCCACCCTGGGGAGGCAGTGACCTACCCTGCCTGCCAGAAGGGGACCGAGGCTCACATATTGAGGGGGTCCCTGAAAGCCAGAGACAGGGTGCCACGTTTGACTGGAGCGGCTGATGGCGATAAGTGTGAGTGGCCTTCTGAGAGCGTTTGCAAGGGATGAGCTGGAGGGTGACTACCAGATGGCACAGTAAGCGCCACTCAGAGCCCACTTGAGCTGACAACACGTGCCACTCAGGATGCCTACGGCACTCCTCACTGGGGACCAGGAGCTCGAGGAGGTGATTTCCAAGAGACTCTAGACAGGCGAAAAGCTCCTCACAACATCGAGAGCCCCAGGAACCCCGCTTGCCTCAGTCCCCTACCCCCACGCCATCTCCTCCTTCCTACTGCTGACCCAAGGGCCCTGCGGTGCTCTGCAGAACCCAGCGTTTATCAGAGCCACCCAGCAGCCTTGCGAGTGGCGTAAGGAGGAGGGGCAGGGCCAAGGACTAGTCACCTTCGAGTTGTGTGACAGCAGCACAGTGCCAGGGGCTTTCTGCTCACCAGCCTGATCAATCGGGCACCTGAGAGGGCCTTTACTCCCTCAACCCCTCCCCTCTCCTCTTCCCTGTGACTTAAGAACTCAGCAAGGCTCACAGCTAGCAACTAGGGATGCAGACTCCAGCTGTCTGGTCCCAGAAGCCCACACTCTGCATCTCCATTCCACACCCAGCCAGCATCATACAGGTCACGGGGAGAGAGAAGGACCAAGTGAGACCAACATTGCAAGCGCTCAGACAGGAACCATGTGAGCCCTTTGCAAGCCTGTCCTCACCACAGCTCTGCTGGGGTCAAAGGCACAGAACATGCAGGGTGGACCGACCTTTTGGTATGCTGTATTTGTTCTCGTTGGTTTAATAAAGGCCAATAGCTAGGCAGATAGAGGTTAGGCGGGACTTGTGAACACGGGGGGAGGGGGAGAGAAGAAGGGCAGAGTCAAGGGGGTGGGGTGCGGTGTGTCAAATACAGAGGAAACAGCTGATCAGGCCGTGCTGAAAAAAGGTACCGCCAGGTGGTAGAGCGTAGATAGGAAATATGGGTTATTTTAAGTTGTAAGAGTGAGTTAGTAGCATTTATAATTAAGAAGTCTCTGTGTGGTTATTTGGGAGTAGGCTAGCAGGCCAGAAAACCACACCTGCAAACAAGGGTCTCAAAGAAACAGGTGTATTCAAGACACCATCCCGGACACTCTAAGAAAAGAAGCAACACAGGAGGACACCTGGGAGACCCCCTCCCCTTCTTGGACTGAGAATCCTGGTAGCACTGACAGAGCCAGGGCCCAAGCAGCATGGTGTCACAGTGCAGGCTCAGCCACTCCCCTTACATATTTACATATTCAGAGGCCAGGGTCCCAGAAAGCCTGCCACAGGGGCTGAGCTCAGAGGTATCTCCCCTCTGACTTAAGAACGCTCATATTTCTTGTTGGTTCTCCTTGCCCTCCAGATACCTTCTGTGCGGATGGTGAAGGGCGAATCCCCCAGGCGCCGGGTGGAGAACTGTCCCCCCAAAGACGTCATCAGGAAGCAGAGAGTGAAGAAGCCGATGCCCAGGACAAAGAGCCTGTGGGAAGAGTGGAAAAAGGCGGGTCAGCAGAGTACACTGGCAATCAAGTGCCCTACTCCCAGCTAGGAAAGGCATAGAAATGCTCTAAGCGTGAGTGGATGGGCTGGGTGAAGTAGTTGCAGTAGGCTCAGGAGTTCAAGGTCATCCTTAGCTACACAGCAAGTTCCAGTCCACTTTCAGTTAAATGAGCTCTCAAGCCAACAAAGAACCTGTAACTGAGAGAAGGGAGCTTGGGCACTCATGGAAGAACCAGAGCTGGGGGTGGAGATCCCAGGCCCAGGAGGCTCCCACCTTAGTGGGACAAAAGAACTGAGCACATGGAGAAGAAAAAAAAACATAAACAAGAAGAATGTGCATACAAGAAGGGATCTGAAAAGGGGCCAGCCTCGAGATAGAGGCCCACTCACCTGAAGCGGTGAGTCCCCAGCACGTGGACCAGCTCCCTAGAACCATTTGAAATGGCTGTTCTGGCTAGGTAGTGGTGGCGCACACCTTTAATCCCAGCACTCAGGAGGCAGAGACAGGAGGATCTCTGTGAGTTCGAGGCCAGCCTGGTCTACAAGAGCTAGTTCCAGGACAGGCTCCAAAGCTACAGAGGAACCCTGTCTCAAGAAAAGAAAAAAAGAAAAAAGAAAAGAAAGGAGATGGCTGTGTTCTATGGCTAGGGATGTAGCTCAATGGTAGAGTAATACACTAGACCTTAGGTCCAATCCCAGCACAAGGAGGTAAAAAGAGGGGATGGGAAGGCATGAGGGAGGATATTACAAACTCCCTTCCTAGATGGGACCCTGGGACAGGGCAGACCATCTGTTTTAGCTAGCTCCCTGACTAGTGTGACTCCGGTCCACACTAACATAAAACCCAGTGGTACAGATGGAAGAGCAAGACCCACCTGGGCCACACTCGGCACTGTGTACACAGCCTCCGCCACCTGTCATGAGCTCACTTATCTGTGTCCTCATAGGGTGCCACACATCCCCATCACTCTTAGGTGGTAATATCTCAAGGCAGGGCACGTCCCCTCCACCCCTACTGTGCCCACTCTACACACATACTACTCTATCAGTCATGCCCACCCTGGCTTGTCAACCTGCACCACTGTGAGTCAGGGCATCTTCTCACCCAGGCATGGAGTGTCACACAAATGTGCCCGCAGTCATGCAGGGAGGGAGAGCAGGCCAAAGCATGACATCATTCATTCTTTCAATACATACTCATTATCTAAGAGGTGCCAGACACTGGAGTAACCCAAAAGAAAGCAGGAGTCTAGGTTCAGAGTCCTTCCCTCAAGCTCAGCAAGACCGAGTGCTCCATGCTGGGCACAAACGGGGCTGAGCTGGGGGATGGCAAGGACAGAGGAGACCCCAAATTCATCGGAGGACTCGAAGAGCTGGCAGAGCTGGAAGGGAGCCCCCCCTTCCCCCAGGTCAGAGGGAGGGGCTCTCTGTCCCCACCTGATATAGAGCCAGGATGATCAAGAAGACCAAAAACCATGCCAGATGCTTCCTCCTGCCCCACCTCCACTCTGTCTCCGACCCTGGTGCCTGTTTGTGTTTTTCTGTAAGGCTTGCTTTATACATTTTAATCTCCATTATTTTAAACTGTCAGTGTAGTGTTTACTTAAAATTTGGCCCATTAAAGAAAACATATAATTGTAAAAGAAAAGAAGAAACAACAAATTCTGAGCCCATATTTAAAGGAAGCGGTTAGAGTTGGAGTCAGTGAGGGGGAGGACCTATATTCGGAGGTCCCAGTAGCTTCCGCAGGGACAGCCGTGTTCCTGACTTGTAGGGAGAACATGGTGAGCTGTAGTAGGAGTAGGACACACTTCCCTTGCTTCAGAGGGACCTCCCTGAGTCCCTCTAAACCTGGAATGGTGTTCAGAGGACACCCGGGGATATCTCGTGGGGGCCCCACTATTCTCTTCCCATCCTGAAAACAAACAGGGCTTCCTAGCTCCAGTCTCTCTCTCTCAACCATGGGATTGTATTTAGGGCTGGAGATATGGATGCTTGCCATGAGATAGGTGCCTACACCTTCTGCCTGGGCTTTGAGGCCTCAATCTACACTTAGCCTTCCTTTCTCTACCAGTTACCACAGCTGGGGCCCAGGGTCCCCCAAAAGTAGTTGGTGGTCATTTATAGTGTGTTCAATGGTCTCACCCATTCATATATCCATCCAAGTGACATCTCAGGGGCATTCTCTCCCCCAGAGCTCTGCTCTAACAGCACCCCCAGATGTCCTTTAAGGATAAATCAAGTTAGGGTGATTTAATCAGCAGGTTGCCCCTGGCCTCCAATCTAAAGATCTGAGGAGACCTGGAGAAGACTGGTTAGCTGTGGGTCCCTACTATCCTAGGCAGACCAGGAGGTGAAGTTGCTGGGCTGGAAGGGGGTTGCAACTGCACCTGGAATCCCGCCTTCAGGTAAAGGCACACAGAGGAGGGAAACCTAGCTTAGGGGGAGCGGGCGCTGTCCGTGGTGCTGGAGACCGCCGCCTTCCACCTTCACACCAGCATCACACCAGGAACCTTCAGAAGCCGGGCTTCCTGCCAGCTACAAAGCTGACTTGGGATTTGAGACCAGCAAGAACCCTCTCAAGATGCCCAGCAGGGCAGAGTCCAGGATCTCCCTGGAGGAGACAGAGTCTTTCCAGAGAAGCCTGCTTGGTGACCTGGTTCCCCCAGGGCACCTTAGGCCAGGGATTTCTGAGACACTCTCCAAATAACAATCTGAAAGCCTTGCCCGCAGCTCTCCAATTCTACAGGCCTTTGCAGCCACATAGACAACTGTCCCCAGTGGCTACCGTCTCAGCCCCAAGCCGGCCCAGCATGCTGACGGAACAGCCAGGTGGGCCATGTCTCCCCACAGCCAACGCAGCCGGGCACAGAGGGCTGTCTGGAGGCCCCAGGGATCAACCCAGAGCCCGGAGAGAAAGCCTGTACATGTCTTAAGGTTTATGACCAGATTCCACCTGTGGCCTAGCCCCAACCCACTACTGTGTCCACCTCTCCCTCTGTTTTCTGTGGCCCAGCTGCCAAGCGAAGCAACACTCCAGCAGTCTCTCCCCCACCCAACACACACACAGACACCCCAGACAGACACACACCACCCTCTGCCCAGCCTGGCCTGAGGGCGGGCGTAGCTCTGCTGGAGTCTGGGAGAAGGAAGCAGGGTCCCTTCAGAGGACCAACAGGTCCTAGTGAGTCCCTCACAAACTGCGCCCGTATCTGGCTAGGACTGTCCACAGAAGGGGAAAGGGAGGCGTTTCTGACTCGGTCAGTGCTCCATGTTCCTGCCGCGCCTGTCTATCCCGTTGGAGATCCGCATTTGGGAGCGAATCCCCAGCGGAAGGGGCCCTCGCCACAATCTTGGGGATCCTCCTGTCAGACACAGGCTCGTACCCAACCAGAAGGATGGGAAAGCAACAAGGGCGGGAAAAGGGGGATGGACTAGGCAGAAAGGATGGGCGGGTCGACCTAGAAGGCGACAGGCGGGACACCAGGGGTGAGGCACCCTACACTAACTTCGCAGCTCAGGTAGGACCCATATAAGGGGCAGAAAAGAGAGTTGCTGGCTAGGACCACTTTGGAACCTAGGACCTCCTTGATTTTGGTGTTTTCTGACTCCATTTTGACCTCTCCATGCCTATATCGCCCCAATCTTGATCAACTCAAGACAGATCCAGACTTGCATCCCCCCCCCCACACACACATATCCCCAACCCCATCTCCATCTCTTTCCCCATTCCCAAGGTCCTCATCGAGAATCGACTCGTGAACCTCCTCGGCCACCTGGACTTGCAACCCCAGCAGGGACGGACCTCACCCAGCTCCACCATCCACCCCATTGGGGAGGTCTTGACCTCCCAGTGCCAATCAGTCGAGAACTTTACCGAAAGGGTCTCAGGGTGACCAGGCATCTTCTGACCATTATCTTCCCATCGGGGTTTACTGTGATCATTGTTCAAACTTGTCTGGGCGAGAAGCCGCGGGCGAGGCCGGACGCACCGTCCTGGGCCCGATTCCGGCCGCCTCGAGAAACACGAAGCAGCTGTGGGCCGAAGCCGGGGGGTCGCAGCGCCGAGGGCGCGCGGGGCGCGGTGGCTTCGCTGCTCTGCAGCCGCGGCGGGGTCGGGGGAGGGAGGGGGTGACGGCGCGGCCTGGACGCGTAGGGCAGGGGGGTTCGGCGAGGGCTCCCGGCCGGGCGGTCTCTGCGTCTCCGCCCTCCCAGCTTCACATTTTGGGGACGGCGAAGCGGCGCGCCCACAGATCGCCGGCCGCGCGTCTGCCTTGCTCAGGCTCGCTGGCTGGGAGGGACGGCGCCGCGGCGCGCAGACGGGCTTCCCGCAGCGGGAGCCCTCATCCCCGGGGCCCGCGCCCTCCGAGCGGGCTAGAGGCGGCCCCAGGCCCGCGCCCCCGCCCCCCGCCCCTCCCGACCGCGCCGCTCTGCAGCCGCGCGCCCCGCCGCGCCCATGGCTCCGGGGGAGGGACGGCTGCGCTCACGTCTGCCCTCGCCCGCTCGCCCGCTCGTTCCCTCTCTCGGCCGCCGGCGCTCCGGGCTCCGGGGTCCCGCGCGGCGCTACAGCCCGAGGCGCCGCATTGTTCCCAATGAGGAGGCGGCCCGGGAGCGGCCTCGCGCTTCCTTGGCGCGTGGGTGCCACCTCGTGGCCGCGGTCCTACCGTGCACCCTCCAGGGGCTGTGCGCGGAGGAGGAGGATGAGAGCGGGGGAGCCACCGGCGGTGCGTGGCCCTGCGCCTCTTCCGAGGCCATGCAACTTCCTAGGAATCCAGCAGCCCGGAGAGCCGAGGCAGCTCCGGTAACTGCAAAGCGTAGGGGAGATGGACGCGGAAAGGGGACCGTTGTCGCTCCTGCGGGACTCGAGCCACCCCCAAGAGCTTCTGTACCGCTGATTCTCTTAGCAACACCCATCCATCCTAAGAAACTCCCCTAGTCCTCCCACTTCTCACTGGTCTATAATAAGCTGGGTCTGTGACATTCATGTCGGGAGCCAGATCGGATCGTCAGCTGTGTGCTTGGGTTCTAGCCTCGGACCCTCTTCATCAGCCAGTAGTGCAGGGCTGGCGTTAACGGGGCTTTCTACTAACTATACAACTAGTGACCAAAAAGCTCACCGAGACCCTTTCAACTCCCAAACCACAGACTTGGATTTTAGCATTGTTGAGCCCTGTGTACACCCTCCCTGAATTTATCTGTGATGGATTTTAGGGCTCAAACTCAGGTTATCGGGCTTAACGACAGGTTCATTTATCCTCTAACCTCCTGGCCCGTCACATTATTCCTTAGCGTTGATGTGGCTTTGGCCTTGACAGCCAGGAATGACACCCCAGCTTGTAGCAGCTGGAGGCACCCAGACGAGGCATGATTTAGAGACCTAGCGGAGACCCACTGCCCTCAAACATTTCCTTAGCCAGCCTGCTGGAGTGCCCAAACTTCCCCCCACCATCCCTCTTTTTCACCGCGGTGCAGTCAGCTTGCCCTTGTTCGATGCAAATGTGTTACCTAGCTGAGGTAACACGTCAACCCGCCAACACCAATTTATCACTCGTTTTCACATTGGTGGGGAGTAAGGCAATGAGATAATGGGACTCCGGACAGGTGAATGCTGGCGAAGAAGCAGAAAAAAAGCAGGCAGCATGAGTCACCGCTGGTGAGAAAAGGCTCCCAGAGGGGCAGGGCAGGCTGCAGTGGGGCTGGGGATGACAAGCGGTTGGATAGAACCGAATTGAGATGGAAGAGAACAAGGGTTCCCTAACTAGGTTTCTGTCGTGATAAACACCACGTTGGGAGTAAAGACTTTATTTGGTTGACACTTTCACATCACAGTCTGCCACAAAGGGAATTCGGGACAGAACCTCAAAACAGGAACCTGGAGGCAGGAACTCAAGCTGAGGCCTTGGGGGAGTGTTGCTCACTGGCTTGCTCTCCAAGGCTTGCTCGGTCTGCTTTCTATACCACCCAGGACCTGCCCAGGGGTGACCCCATCACAGTGGGTTGGGCCCACCTATATTATTAATCAAGAAAATGCCCACAGGCTTGCCAGTAGGCATTTCCTCACCCAGAAAACTCAAGCTTGTGTCAAAAAATAAATAAATAAAAATAAAAAATAAAATTAAACTCACTAGGGCACAGGGCTTCCTCCTGAGCTCGGGAGGGGGCGCCCCTCACAGACCTTTGTACTCAGCGCCCAGGGATGTCATGTCTGCGAGTGGTAGAGGTCTGGTCTTGGGTCGCGCTGATCCAGCTTGAGTGCGCTCTAGAAGCCATGCAGGAACCACTCGCTCTCCAGAGTCAAGAAATCTGAATGGGGTCCCGGGAGGTGGCTCCGCAGGTGAAGGCATCTGCCACCGAGCCCGATGACCGGAGTTCCATCCTCAGAAGGAAAGAACTGATTCTCTCATGATGTTCCTGCATCATGGCATGCTTGTGCCCATACACATGCACACGCAAACAAAATGTACCAGGCAGTGTTGGTGCACACCTTCAGTCCCAGCACTCGGGAGGCAGAGGCAGGAGGATGCTGCTTTTTTTTATTTTATTGATTTTTTATTGAGATCTACATTTTTCTCTGCTCCCCTCCCTGCCTCTCCCTTCCCCTTCAACCCTCTCCCAAGGTCCCCATGCTCCCAATTTACTCAGGAGATCTTGTCTTTTTCTATTACCTATGTAGATTATATCTATGTAAGTCTCTCTTAGGGTCCTCATTGTTGTCTAGGTTCACTGGGATTGTGATTTGTAGGCTGGTTTTCTTTGCTTTATATTTAAAAACCACCTATGAGTGAATACATGTGATAATTGTCTTTCTGGGTCTGGGCTACCTCACTCAGAATGACTCACTAGCTCCATCCATTTGCCACAAAATTCAAGATGTCGTTATTTTTTTCTGCTGAGTAGTACTCCATTGTGTAAATGTACCACATTTTCCTTATCCATTCTTCGATCGAGGGGCATTTAGGTTGTTTCCAGTTTCTGGCTATGACAAACAAAGCTGCTATGAACATAGTTGAGCACATGTCCTTGTGGCACGATTGAGCATCCTTTGGATATATACCCAAAAGTGGTATTACGGGGTCTTGAGGAAGGTTGTTTCCTAATTTTCTGAGAAATCGCCACACTGACATCCAAAGGGGCTGTACCAGCTTGCGTTCCCACCAGCAATGCAGGAGTGTTCCCTTTTCCCCACAACCTCTCCAGCAAAGGTTGTCATTAGTGTTTTTGATCTTGGCCATTTTTTTTAACATTCCCATCTCTTTTTTATTATAAAAAGATGGGAGGTTAGGCACAACAGGTTAAAGGAATTGGGACAGCAGACTCTCAAGACTACTTCCTGCTTATTTGTGGGCATTGTGTTGTGGGGGAACCTGAGAAAGATGGGTGCTGATCACATCTTGGTGTAGCTGGTCTCTTTGCTCCTGTCTAGTGTTTGTGGTATAGAAATGTCTGGTGTCTCTTACATCTGTTTAAGGTATTGACAGAACAGAGGATGAAGCTAAGTTTAGGGGGAAAAATTTTAGGACCAGGGAATTGAGAAGGGTGTATCTGACCTGTTTAAGGTGGATTTTTCAATTTGACTCCCTGGAACTCACAAGAATTCTTTGGGTTTGTGAAAACAGAAGTTTTAGACATATACATTGTATAAACAGTAGCATATTATGCCAGAATGACCGTGACAGGTGTTTTTGCACAATTAAAAGTATTTTTAAGACTCTGGAAAGCAGCATGAGAGAGAAATTTATAGTGTGTATTTGTCCTCACACCTTTATAACTTGTAGGTACACACCTTAATAAATTATATTTGTATTTTGTTGAAATTTGTTTGGTGAGGTTGTCCTTTTAAACTGACAAAACCTCTCAGCTGTCAAACTGCATCAGAGATCTTTGAGAAGGATAAAATTTTACTTGAGGAGTTTTTGATTAAAAAACAACAGAGAACTTACTTGGTTGGCACCTAGAGCTACTCCTCAGGGTCCTCCATGGTCACTGAAGGTCGTATTTGTTTTTTGCTGTTTAGCGCAGGGCCTGCCAGGCTCCAGAGGTTCCTGTGGGCTAAGAAATCTGTAGGAAGACAAGCCTTCCTTGACCTGAGCAATTCTCTACTATTGTCAGTTCTGCCGTTAACCTTCTATTGCAAGCAGTTTTTTCCTCTTTCTGTCTTGTTTTGTTTTGTTTTTTGTTTTTCAAGTCAGGGTTTCGCTACAGTTTTAGAGCCTGTCCTGGAACTAGCTTTTGTAGACCAGGCTAGCCTCGAACTCACAGAGATCTGCCTGCCTCTGCCTCCCGAGTGCTGGGGTTAAAGGTGTGCGCCACCACCCGGCTTTTCTTTCTGTCTTTTTTTTTTTAATATTTATTTATTTATTTTCTTTACAGTGTTCTGTCTGCATGTGTGCCTGAAGGCCAGAAGAGGGCACCAGATTTCTTTACAGATGGTTGTGAGCCACCATGTGGTTGTTGGGAATTGAACTCAGGACCTCTGGAAGAACAATCAGTGTTCTTAACCTCTGAGCCATCTCTCCAGCCCTCTTTCTGTCTTTTTACGAGTGTAAATCTTACCTGTTAATAGCCAGTACAGTCAAGCTCAGATCCAGCTCTCCAGACAGATTCTATACTGTAGTTACACCTGATAAACAGCCCTCAACTGCTCAGAGATCTGGGGAATATGGTATTTAAATGCTTAATTATTAAAAAAAACTTTTCATAACAAAAGAGACAGGTTGGTTCCTAGCAACAGCACTCTACTTCCTCCAAAGAAGACAGAAAACAGATGGACACAGAACAACATCCATACGCAATTTGCTTCAATTGCCAAGAGCTGACCACTGAACAAAACTGCCTTTCATCTAAACTGACGATCTCCAGACAGTGGACAGAATCACTGGAATCGACAGCCCAGCTGCTCAGATCCAGCTCTTGGCCATTCTTACAGGTGTAAGATGGAATCTTAGAGTCGTTTTGATTTGCATTTCTCTGACTAAGGATGTTGAGCATTTCCTTAAGTGTCTTAGACGGATGCTGTTTTACCTTCCTTAGGGTAGCTGTCTTTTAAATTACTAGGGGCCTGGCCACTAAGGCCATAGCCTGCGGGAAGGAATTCTGCCCCCCGCCACACACAAAGTCTCTGGGGGAAACTGCTGCTGCTGATAAAGGGTAGTTTAACTAAATCTCTATCATTCTAATAAAATTTGAGATTTCAAGTCTGGAGTGAAAACCTACAAGCTCAGAGAGTTAGACGAAGAACTGGTAACTTTCTCTCTTTGTGGGGTCCCCGGAAGCTACTCCCTTCCACACCACCCCAGATGAGACTAACCCAGGCTAAGTTCCTCCCTGCTTCTTCCTGTCAATGAGTTGCTAATCCCGCCTCTCTGAGACCAGGTTAATTTTATTTAATTAACATAAGTGTAACCCATCTTTACATCGTTAATAAAGGCAGCAGAAACAAATGTAACACATTTTGGCCTAGTTAAAGTAATAATAGTTCACACCAGGTGGCTCTCCATAAGTTTCACTAGACTACAGAGAAAGTTCCAGAACTGGGGCTGGAGAGATGGCTCAGCTGTTAAGAGCATTGCCTGCTCTTCCAAAGGTCCTGAGTTCAATTCCCAGCAACCACATGGTGGTTCACAACCATTTGTAATGAGGTCTGGTGCCCTCTTCTGGCCTGCAGGCATACACGCAGACAGAATATTGTATACATAATGAATAAATAAATATTTTTAAAAAAAGTGCCAGGACTGTTACATGGGGAAACTTGGTCTGGAAAAATACCAAGTAAATAAATAATGTAATAATAACAAAAACAAAAAGAATGTCTTTTCTGACCTGGCAGAAAACCCCACCAAGCTCAAGGGGTTTGTTTACTGTTTGTTCATACCTACCCCTAGGGTAGGACCCAGGATCTCCCTAGTAGGAATGACTGCAGTGTACCTTCTGGGGAGGTGGCCTTCCCTCAACCAGGATTGACAAGATAGAAAAGGACACTCTAAGTTAGGTGTGATGATGTATGTCCGGCATCCTGGCACTTGGGAGGCTGATGCAGAAGGATCCAGAACTCAACTGTAGCCTTGGCTACATAGTGAATTTGAGTCCAGCCTAAGCGATGAGACTGTCTCAAAAAGAGGTAGCTTCCCCACTTCCTCTGGACCTTGCTCTGTTGGATCTGTCCCTACAGGTAGCAGAGGGATTGCCCCCTCTGCCATTGAGCAGCAGGCTCAGAGCCAGCGGAGAGGCAGAGGAAGAAGAGCAAGGGATATTTGATATGACAGGCTGCCCAGCCGCCTGTGCCTTTGCAAGCCTGCTCCCTGTTGTCAGCCTAGTCATTCCAGTTCAGTGCGCATGTCCCCCTTGCTGGACACATTAGGAGAGAAATTATCTATCTTGCATTGTGCAGACTTGAACGCAGCAGCCCTGTGCCTCAGTTCCCCCACTGTGAATCAGGCTATTTATAGCACTGGTCTCACAAGGTTGCTGTGAGAATGGAGCCCGTAGATACGCATGCCGTTGTTCCTGTCTGCCATAGTCTGCCCGTATCTCCTCTACATTCACCTCTACACACTAAAATGCAAGTTACTGATGCACCCCTGCTACTCTGTCTGATGGTGGAGACAGGAAGCTGTGCTGAGAAAAGACTGACGTGCCCCAGAAGCACCCTGCAGCAGGAGGTGTGATTCTGAGCCACGTTCCCCACAAGCTCCTGATGAGACTGCTCTGGTTGCTGAGGGGGCCATTGTTCTGGGATGCCCTGTGCCTGGGGAATGGCTGCCTTCTCTGCCCTGTGTCATCTGTCATTCTTCAGTCATCGTTCTTGGGTCGGCTCCAGATAAACTACTGCACTTGGGTCCCCGTCTCTCAGTGCTTAAACTAGAACCCTGCCATATGGACCAGGATCGACACCGCTGGGCCGCAGCAGACTCAGCTGTGGAGCATAGCAAAACAGAAACCTTATTCCAATTAAGTCCTTGAGGTCACACTGGGGGCTCATCTGGGGTTTTGGTTTTTGTTTGTTGTTTTCATTGTGGTGGTGGGGTTTTTGTTTGTTTGTTTGTTTTTGTTTTTTTGAGACAGGCTTTCTCTGTGTTACAGCCCCAGCTGTCTTGGAATTTGCTCTTGTAGACCAGGTTGACCTCAAACTCAGAGTTCTGCCTGTCTCTGCCCCCCAAGTGCTGGGATTAAAGGCATGCACCACCACTGCCCAGACAGACTCATCTGGGGTTTTTCTTACTGTGTTTTGTTTTGAGGCAGGGTCTCATATAGCCCAATGTCTTTGTTACTGTTCTATTGCTATGAAAGAGAAACCACGACCCAGGCAACTTGTAAGATTTAACTGGGGCTGGCTTACAGTTTCAGAGGTTTAGTCCATTATAATCACGGCAGGGAGCGTGGGGCCACACAGGCAGGCATGGTGATGGAGAAGTAGTTCAGAGCTTTACATCCTGATCCGCAAGCAGGCAGCAGTGGAGAGAGGGAGACACAGGACCCCCAGGGAGTGACACACTCCAACAAGCCCACACTTCCTACTCCTTTCCAAACAGTTTGCTACCTGGAGACTAAGCATGGAGACATGTGAGCCCATGAAGGCCATTCTCATTAAAGCCACCACACTCAGGCTAGCCTCAAACTTGCAATATATTGGGGCTGACTCTAATTTCCTGATCCTCCTGCCTCTATCTCCCCTGGGTACTGGGATTACAGCCCTAAAATACCTCACCCATCATAATTTTTTTTTGAGACAGGTCTCTCTATAGTTCTAGCTGTCCTGAAACTCACCAGGTAGGCCGGGCTGACCTCAAACACACAGAGATCTGCCTGTGTCTGCCTCCCCAGTGCTGGGATTAAAGGTTGTACCACCATGCTGCCTTTTTAAAAATGTTACTAGGGAGTAGAAGGCATTTTGGAGCATGTAGTAGAAACTGAGGCAGGCCTGCTGGAGGGCCTATCTAAGGATGAGTGTCAGGCCTGGGAGGATTCTGGGCCTGAGTCTGTGGGAGAGCTGGCCTTACTGCAGCCCCTCCCTCTCCCTAGTGGCCTCTGCTGGAGCTGCCAGGAGAAAGCCAGAGCCAGCAGGCGGACAGAGTGGCAGTGAGCTCCTTTGCTGAAGAAGGTGAAGGAGGAGCCCTGGAAAAGGCTAGGGCGTGAGGGAGGCACCCCTGTTCAGGGTCTTGAACTCAATGGGTAAAACCTAGTAAAACCATTGAAGTCGCTTCCTAGGTTATCATAGCCTATCTCCATGGGAAGAACAGTTTCCACACACCCTCTGGACTCTGGAAGCCTGAAGTCTGAACTGGAGGTATCAGAGGGGCTGGGTCCTTGTGGGAGCTCTGATGGAGACGCTGTCCCAGCCCTTGCCCAGCTGCTACAGTGTGTGCTGTTTCTGGGCTTGTGGCTGCATTACGCCCCTCTCCTCTGTCTTCATGTGGCCTAAATAATGTCTTTTTTTTTTTTTTTTTTTGGTTTTTTGAGACAGGGTTTCTCTGTAGCTTTGGATCCTGTCCTGGAACTAGCTCTTGTAGCCCAGGCTGGTCTCGAACTCACAGAGATCCACCTGCCTCTGCCTCCCGAGTGCTGGGATTAAAGGCATGCGCCACCACCGCCCGGCTAAATAATGTCTTTCTATGACCGAAGTTCCCTTTGTGTGAGGACACCTGTCCTAGTGTGTGGTAGCCACTCTGATCCGGGATGACATCATTATATCTGAGGACATCTGCATAGACTCTATTTCTAAACCAGGTTGTGATTTGTTTTTTCTGTAAACACATGCCACTTGAACAGACACTGTTCAGCCCTTCACAGGCACCTCACCGAACAGGACAGAGTGGCTAGAGCTGGCGAGGACCTGCGTGCCCTGAGGACTATACAGGCAATCACTAATTTGCATGGCCACAGGCCCAGCTACTGACTTCAAACAAAGCCAAAAATCTGGGCTTCTATTGTGAAGTTGCATAATTTAAAAATTTGGCTCAATATTTTTAGAATGTCGTGCAAGGCCAGTAAAATCCACTTGATGGCCTGCCTGCTCTCTGTGGATGTCATCTCCAGGGGCGGAATGGGGTCTGTGTCCTACCCACTCAGCAAGCCCAGCTTCCTGGGATCAAGCCCTCATCTCCCTCCTGCTCAAGCCCAGAAATGCAGACCCCCGACTTGCCCAGGAAGGAAGGGGAGCACTGGTTTTGATCTGGGAGTAGAAGGGTAAACTGTTCCCTGGAGCATTCGGCCCCCTCCTCCAAGGGTTCCTTCAGGGCCTCTCTGGCCATCAGCCTTGACTCCTCTCCCGCCTTCCCCAGGCTTCAAGAAGCTTCTGAGGCTCATAGACCTGGGGCAGGAAGAAACAAGCACTTCGCTGTGTTTGAAATCCCCATTTCATGTGCTCAGGATGCGGCAGCAGACAGCACATTACGAGGCAATAGGCCATTGTCCTTTGCTGGAGTGCGGAACATTAATAATGTCATAACAGCATTTACTGACACCGCACACAAATCATCAGCCGTGCCAGGCGGGAAAACCAGCCCCACACCCTGCGCCCAGAGCTACACAGGAGGCCACCAATCGGGGAGTGCTGCTTCTCCAATGCATATTTCATGCTTTCTGTTTCACAACATTTAGGCTAATCCTCCGATTGAAAAGCAGCGTCTGGGGTTTATTTTTATTTATGCCAGAGAAGCCATTCTGCTGCACAGCTTGTGGGAGCTGAGAGCAGAGCTGCTGTACCTCGGCAGTTCTGTTGGGAAGGTAGCAGCTGTGTGTGTGTGTGTGTGTGTGTGTGTGTGTGTGTGTGTGTGTGTGTGCTTACGTGAGTGTGGGGGGTGGGGGGCTGGGGAAAGAAGGCAGCAGCTGTGTGTGTGTGTACTTACATGAATGCATCCATGAATGAGTGTGTGTGTGTATGTGTGATGGGGAGGGGAAGAAGGTAGCAGCTCTGTGTGTGTGTGTGTGTGTGTGTGTGTGTGTGTGATGGAGGAGGGGAGACCAGGGAGCTAGGGGACCAACCAGACAGACAGCCCTTCCCAGGTGAACCCCAACTGGACACTGCAAACACAAGCAGGCACTTCATTTACTGTAATCTGAGGTCATATTTATTTCCTACCTGTTGCATACCAGGAAATGACCAAGGACTCTAACTGTGTTACCAGACTTCTACTTTTACTGTGGTAGTTACATACACATCACTACCACGACTTTGAAAAAAAACCAGTCCTTTACTTCTGAGCAAACCCCCAGTTGCCTCACAGGACAGTACCGGAGCAGGGGCGGGTGCTGTCAGCAGTGGGAGGGTCAGGCACCAATCCCCAGCTCTTGTGTGCGTGTTATCACACCTGACAAGAACACTGCAAGGTTGCCCATGCGATATCAGTTGCTAATCAACTTTACTTAAAATACAGAGGCCTTGAGGCTGGAGAGATAGTTCAGCAGTTAAGAGCGTCCATCGTCTGCTCTTCCAGAGGACCCAGTTCAATTCCCAGCACCTCCATGACAGCTCACAACCATCTGTAACCCTAGTTCCAAGGGATCTGAGGCCCTCTTCTGGCCTCTGTAGGCACCATGCACACATGCGGTGCACAGACATACATGCAAGCAAACACCCATAAACTTTTTTTTAATTTTAATGCAGAGTATGCTGAAGATGGCTCAGCAGATAAAACGCGCCAAGAAGGCTGATGACCTGAGTCTGATCCTTAAACTCACAAGTGGAAGAAGAAATCTGACTACAGAAAGTTGTCTTCTGACCTCCACACATGTATTGTGACACACACATATACATGTAGCATGTGAACACACACAAATAAATGTAAAAGACAGAGGTAAAAGTAAAAGGATCAACCCTATCCTAACTCCAAGAATAAAAATAAAGAAATAAAAATAGGGCATGGTATTATAATCCAGCATTTGGGAGGCGAGGCAGGGGGCCACTGAATGCCCAGATGAGCCTATACAGTCAGTTCTATGAAAACCAGGGCTACAAAGTAAGATCCCATCTCAAAAACAAAAAAACACATAGATGATCATGGGTTATTGGGGGTTCTGATGGAATCTCAAGGGTCCTCATATGGAAAGAGGAAGCAGAAGAGGGAAAGGCAGGGAAAGGCAGCAGAGAAAGATCAGCCGTTGTGGGCTTTGCTGACGGAGATACCCAAAGCCCAGGAGAGTAGGTGACCTCTGAACTCTGGAAAATTCGGGGGACAGAGGACAGATGCTCCTGGAATCTTCCTGAAGGTCTCAGTCCTGGGGTTTCCTGCTGCAGCCCCTGGCGACCTTTGGACTGTTAGAGAGCACACTCCCAAGCTTCAAGCTTCAGCATGTCTTCATTATAGGAACCACAGCAGCGTCCACACGGCGTCCTGGGAGAGTGAACATTGCCAGGCACCCCGTGTTGACTCATGTTCCCACTCGCAGACGAGGAAACTGAGGTTCCCAGGAGCACAGTGTTAAGCAGAAAGGCTCCTGCACCCGAGGACTCAAAACTCGGGCCCCACAGACCTCAGAGCCCATCCTGCCCCACCACTGAGCTCAAACTCTGATCAGGGGTCCTAGCACCAAACATAGGTAGGCATGGGCCTGCGCGTGCCCATGGAGCTCAGGCCCCGGGATAAAGATTCTTTGTCTCCCACAGCTCCTGGAGAAGCTGATACCTCAGGCCACCAGGACAGGGACAGCCAATGAGTGGATACCCAGGATGTCAGGAGCCTCTGCTGTCTTAGAAAGGAAGGGATTTCTGCTGGGCATGTCTCACATGCCTATGACCCAGCAATGAGGCAAGGCCCTGAGTTCCATCTCCAGCACAGCAGGGGCGGTAAGAGTGTGTGTGTGTGTGTGTGTGTGGTGTGTGTGTGTGTGTGTGTGTGTGTGTGCGCGCGCGCGCAGTGAGGGAGGATCTGTCCAGAGAAGGCACATGCCCAAAGTCAGAAAGTGGACTGATGGATGGCTGCCAGGGGCTGGGGGAGGGGATAACTAAAGACCTCTGGGTTTCTTTAGTTTGTTGAGACCATTCTAAAACTAGAAAGGGATATGACCTGCGTATAATCAGAAATGAATTAAAAATGAGAGCATATTGGAAATGATAGGCTCAAAGGGTGAGTGCTATCTCTCTGTTTTGTTTTGAGAGACAGGCTCTCGTGTAGCCTATAGTTCAGGCTGCCCTCCAGCTCAGTAAGGAGCCAAGCCTGACCTTCAACTCTGGATCATGCAGCCTCTGTCTTCTGAGGGCTGCACCCCCACATCTGGTTTATGTGGTGCCGGGGACGGAACTCAAGGCCTCAGCTTGAGCTCCCTCTTTCTTCCCCACCCCCTTAAATGTAGTAACTTGTCCCCAGTTGCACAATGAAAAAGGTCACATTACCTCCCAAGCCCAAGCTACTGGGACTCCAGGCCCCCAGCACTCAGTCTCTCTAGGCCCCAGGCCCCCAGGCTCTCAGGCTCTGGACCCCCAGGCTCTCTGGCCCCTAGGGCCCCTGGGGTCCCAGGAGTTTCTCTGCTGTTTTGTATTTGCACACGTGTGCAGAGGGATCCTTGAGGCACTAAAATTGGATAAAATCTCTAACTCTGACAGTTCACAGGAGAGAAACAGCCACCTGCCCCACACCAGGCTCTCTCATCCTGAAGTGGCTCCACACTGCCTGAGCCCCTGGGTGCCCTCTGAGGGAGTAAGCACTTTCTCCCTGGAAGTGAGGCAGGAGCCCTTTCTCTCCCCTTTCTTCTCATCTCTGGCTGATGAAAAAGAATCTTAATTAAGTGCTCCTCGGCTGCAGGTTTAATTTGATAAGTAAAAAACTGAAGCATGCTAATACAGCCATCCATCATCTGGAATCTCAATGGCTCTTTCAGCTCAGACTTTTTTTTTTCTAAATCAATTTTTAGGCTGATAATGAATTGGGTCTTGTTCCAGAATAGCAGAGAAGGTGACAGCCTTGTGAGATGACACCAAGATAGGGCTTTGGGGACCTAAGGAAAAGGTATCAGTGGGACACATATCCCTGACCTCACTTAAACTCCAGGATGCCCATCTTCCTTCCTTTGTTCCAACTGCCACAGAGAACCCGCCCCCACATCCAAACAACCCACTTCTTCCTGCTTCCTCCAGGCTCTGGTGTCTCCTTCCTCCTGGCAAAGCCCCTAGACCCACCCCATCATCCGTGCACAGAGCAGAAGGGATTTTGCATAACTTGCCACTTTAAGAAGAGTCCATGACCCCAACATACATGTATCTACTTTTCCCCGTGAGTTGTGTCTTTATTCCTGTGCCTCCACGCTGGTCAAGAGAGAGTTTATGTTGGGGTCTGGTCGAGAAAAATAATTTATGGTCTGGGCTAACACCGGACCCCAACATAATGGTGCCCAACATACATGCAACTACTTTTCCCTAACTGGACCAGTGCGGTGGCGTGAGAAATAATGAGACATTGTCACACAGCAATATTGGAAGGGGAATCTCAGGCTTGATTCATTCTGAAGATCTTTCTGTGTTTATTATATCAAACACCTTTTATCCCCCAGGTAAACCAAGGTGGAAACTCATTAATATTCTCTTTCGGGGGGGGGGGGAGGGTACACAGGAATACCAAAACACCTGCAACTTAAGTCACCAGCTTGGAATCCACACCTCTCCCCAGGCAATCTACATATTAACAAAAAAGAAGTCTTCCATTTGGGACCCCCAGGCGGCACTTGACTCTCAGGTGCGTCCACTCTGCCATGGGCAGCCCTCAATGGCCTTGGACACCGTGGTTTTTCTACTACGTCTTGGCAGCTGCTGACCTGAAGGGAGAGTTAAGTCTTTGTAGGTAGAGACTACCCAGACACGCAGGGGCTATCCCCTAAGCTGCTCTTGTACTTTGTTCAAGCTTCTGTCTGTCTCTTGCTGACAACTCCCCATGTGACTGGAAACCACACAGAACGCCTGTCTGAAGGGGGTGAGAGATTGTTCAGAATGTAGGTCAGCTGCAGCCGCTCTGACAGACCACTGAAGGCCTGGAGGCTTCAGTGGTAGAAATGTGCTCCTCACCATTGTAGAGGTCAAAACCAAAGACCAAAATAGCATGCACACACATGCACACACGCACACATACATACACACTAAACAAACAACTAAAATGATAAGCTTGAAGCTGGCTCCCTGGGAGACCTGGCTCTTCCCTCAACACCATCTACCTGAAAAGCCTCACACCCTTGAGACACCAATGCCAGAGGTTAATAGCAGACCTCGCTGCTGGCTTCATGTTCTGAGAACACAGTTATTTGTCAGGCATTGTCTGGAGTTTGCCCCAAGTGCTATTTTGGATGATTGCCGGTTAGGTGTGTGCCATCACATTTAATTTGCACAATGGCAGTGTGTGCTGTTGACGGCCCCCTCCCAAGTCTCTGGAGTCCGGGAAGGCTAGGTGCTGATGGGGTAGAAGGGAGGCAGAAGGTCCACGTGCATTGCCGGGACAACCAGAGCATCCCTCTAGAGGAGTGCACTGTACCTGTGTGCTTTCTGCTGAGCTGAGACCCCCAGCAGACACTCTCCTCATTTCATTCTCTTCCTGAGGTGAAATTAGCCATGTTCACACGCACAGCTCTATGGGATTTTGAATACTGACTTTGTCATGCATCTACCCTGACCCCTGTTTTCAAGTCAGTGCTGAGGATCAAACCCAGGGCTTTGTGCACAGTTTAGGTGAGCACGCCACCAATTTAGTGCATCCCCGTCCCAAAATGCTTTTCTTTGAGAGAGTTCTCTTGGACAGCTGCTCGGTAGAGATGGCTACCATGACATCCTCCAGTGGGATCCTGGGAAACCGAGTCTCCAGTGAGTGGTTCTGGGCAGTCATACTGCACACAGCCCTGCATGCCATCACTGGTGGCCCAAGAACACTGTTCCCACTCACAGAAGGAAGGGACAGTCAGAACCCATCAATTCATCCAGAGCACATTAGCAAGCCACCAAAAAGGTTCAGGCTACATTAGAGCCCCCCAAACCAGGGGAAAGGTGAAGGCAACAACAACCAGGTAACGACCGACACGGGTTTGAGAAGTATGGGTGCTGCGTTCATGTATGAGTTGCTTTGAGTAGGAACAGTCCCAAAACTTGGGGCACCTCTGGGCCCAGAAGAACAGCCTGAAAGACTAGAAGGTGCTGGCCCAGGAGGATTGCCAAGGGACAGTGCACAGGTGGTCCGGAGGGGCACTGCTGGGGTCACAGAGACAGTGCACAGGTGGCCCAGAGGGGCACTGCTGGGGTCACAGAGACAGTGCACAGGTGGCCCAGAGGGACATTGTTGGGGTCACAGAGACGGTGCACAGGTGACCCAGAGGGGCACTGCTGGCCACATCTTCATCAATCTGTCCTACACACCAGGTAGTGAGAGCCAGGTTTGGTGATGCCACCGGCAGGCAGGTGAGTGTGGGACCCAGGGGGGTACCCAGCACCTCACCATCAGGCTGAGAGTGGGACCTAACCAAGCCCCTCTCCAGACCTCTGTGGCTTGGTGACCCGACCGGTTTCCAAGCCACAGATCCCATCCTGCCCACCAGGCCTTTCTGGTGAGATGTCTGCAGGCCACCTCACCGGCTCTCTGGAGAGCTAGGCCTTTGCTGTGCACTGTCAATGGGGTGTCTCCAGCTGTGACCCAGGAACACTCAGGACATGACAATCTGACAGTGACCGCTGGGAGCATCCCTCCCCTGGGAAGATGCAAACAACATCTACCCCACCCTCCTAAGGTCCCAAGAACAAGCCAAGGTAGAATTCCACCGAAGTTCAACCTGGGGATGAATACGGGTTTATTGGGCTCACGTCCAGTACATGGGTGAGGGGTTGCTTACGGGACACATGTTGGGGACTGCAGACCACCAGACCCTGAATTTCCTGTAAACAACTTGTTTTCCTCTGCTCTGAGCAGCCTGCAGCTGCTCTGAGCACAAGACCCTGATGGCAGGGGAGTGGGTTCTGGTGGGCCTGCAGCTGAGAGATCCCGAGAGCTGGGGCGTGGCCAGAGCACTATATAAGCTGCCCCTGAGCGCAATAAAGGGGGCATTCTTGGGGAATTCAAGGATGACCCGTGTCTCTGTCTCTGTGTGTTTAAATCTCCAGGACCTTGCCCAAGGCTCGTGAACCATCTTGTAGTGCAGGCACCGCACTACAGGCGTAGTACCGTAGTATGCATAGTAGTGTTATACCCAAATCTGTGACGTCCCCAAAATACCAACAAGGAGACCGAGTCCCGTATGTAAAAGCAAAGAGCCTTTATTTTATGCAAGTTTGCAAACTTGGCCTCTCCACGTGTCCAACGTACTGAAATAAACGTAAAGCCCTGAGTTCAGTTAGAGTTGGGTTTTTATAGTAGTAAAGGTTGGGGTGAGGGGTTTCTAAGGTTCAGGACCCCTGATTGACATTTGTCTAGGGGTGTCCTGGTGAATGTGTGCTGGAAGGTGATTCTATCTACAACGGTTAGAACATTAGGCATTTCCTTTGGATGGTCTGTTGGGTGGTACCTGGGTAATCTCAGTTTGTGGTTCTTCCTGAAACCAGGCATTCCTTCAGGGTAAACTACTGAGACGCAGGCCTCTATTAAACTTATGGATGGCTGGGTCCTACACTGGCAGGTGATAGTGGTTGGAAGCAAAGAACTTCCTTTAGGTGATCTGTTCATATTTAGCTTGTCATGGCTGGCTCCTACAGTAGCACAGACAGTACAGACACGGATGACCCCAAAGTGGCTGTTGCAATGGGAAAATCTTACTCAGCATGGATGATGGCTTCCCCATAGCTGCATGGTGGGGTTCCCCTTAGTTAACTATCCCTAGCCTATATCATGCTCTAAGAACCAAGGCTACCTGCAATTAGTACAGAATTAGATAGAAATGGCTCTGAGGAATGGCTGGAATCGAATGACCCTCTTTACCCCCTCCTCCTCAGAGGCAACAGTTAACAGGTCCAGTCTGCAAGCAGCCCAATGCAAGCAGGCCGATGCAAGCAGGCCACTGCAAGCAGGCCACTGCAAGCTGACCTGTTGACGGTGGCCTCTGTTTTGCTTGGAGGATTACTTCCTATGACAGGGTCCTTCAGAAGTTCTCCCACAGAGAGTGGCACAGGAGGGTGGCAGCCCAGTCGTTCAGAGTCCTTCAGGCCTGGCCTGCTGGGGCCGAGTGTCACCGTGAATCCTGTATAAGCTCCACTCCTCTTGCTCTGGCCACAGAGCAGATCGTGTGGGCCAGTCACACTCAAGGGACACAAGCTGACTCCAATCGGTTTTCTGACACACTTACAGAATGGGCACACTGTGCGCTCCATGGGGTGGAGGTGGAAGTCTGAGCTGGTTCCCGTTTGAACACACAGGGACACACGGATGCATGCATGAACATACTCTCCTACACACCTTGAGCTGCTCATGAGCACCTGCCAAGACGGGTTCCGGTATCCAGATGTGGTATACCAGAAAGTTCCCACTCACTCCAGCACCGTGCCAGCACAGAAGCCCTGCTCACGGGACAGGACTAAGGCCCATTGGCTGGAGCTGTAGCAGAATCCCCTGGGAGGCTTCCTCCTGGCGCAGGTGTGCACGGTGCAGGCCTCCTGCTGAGCTCCTGGTGCAGTGTGCATGTGTGCAGGCCTCCTGCTGAGTTGCAGGCTTTTCTCCCAAAGACATCTGTTGCCATCTCAGCTCATGGCAGCAGCATATCACAGTACTGCATACCAAGAGTCTTGAAGGACAGAAATGATTTTTTTTTTCACAATTGCCAAGACTGGGCGTCTGAGGTCACGCTGTGAGCAGAAGCATTTTCTCTGAGGACACCCACATTAGCTTGTCTTTCCAAGACCTCTTGGGTCCCCTTTGCTTCCCCTCCCCTTTTCTTTAAGATGAGGTCTCCTTCTGTGGTCTAGAGTGGCCTTGAACTTACAATCCTCCTTTCTCACCCTGCGGAGTGCTGGGGTTTAAAGCACCAACCCCCACGCCCAGCCTCTCTACCCCTTCTTTTTATTTTGTAGTCTGTGGGGAGGAGAGTGTGCCCATGCCACGGCACGCATGCAGAGGCCAGAGAACCACATGGGTTCCGGGAATAGAACTCAGGTCATCGGGCTTGTTGACAGCCACCTGCAACCACCTCACTGCTCCCCTTCTTTTAAGGTCACAGTCACACGGTGGGGGGGTTCCTGCCTTAAAGACCTGGAGTTAACTTAATCACTTCTTTAAAGACCTTGTCTCCAAATACGGTCACACTCGGGTCCTGGGAGGTAAGGCTTCAATGAACGCTATGAGAGGGGCCTCTCAATCGAAGCAGGTACCCACACCCCCAGCAGCAGGAGGGTGGGCAGGGCTGGACTGGGGGAGTGTCTGAATTAAGTAGATTATGGGGAAATGCTGCTCCGGGCCTCAGATATAATTAGTGGAATTACAGTCAGGCTGAAAAGAACAGCCGCTCCCCTGCCTCGCAATTAGAGAGGGACCCTGCTGAGTCTAGCTGCTCAGGGAGGTCTGGATTCACACTACCAGGATCTCTGTGGAGGGGCGGGGCAGCAGAAGTGAGGACTCTGGTCCAGGTGCTCAGTGGTTGGCTAAGAATAGACTCAATGGGGGCCTGTGGGCACTCCTGGTGGGGCGGGTCAGGCAGGTAAGGGATCTGGGCGGGAGCCCCTGCCAGGCTACAGCAGGAGCAGCCAGCCAGCTGGGGGGCATGGCCACATGATGCCATGATACCAACCTCCTGTCTTCAGGAATTCTGCCTTTTACCTTCCTCTGCTCGTCCCCCACCCTCCGCAAAATAAAACTCAGAAGATAAAAAAGGGAACCTTGAGAGTAGAAGCAAAGATGGAGGAGTCATGCCCTTCTCAGAAGAGCAGTAGGGGAGGGACGGTGGGGACTGGAAGAAGGGAGAAAGAGGGAAAAACACAGAGAGAGGATGGGGGAGGCACTTGACTCAGGGCCACCAGCAGATATTTTCTGGGAACACAGTGGTGATGTGTAAGACAGGGCCCAGAGTCAGGTGTGGGAACTCACACCTGTGATCCCAGCATACTGGAAGCTGAGGTAGGATTGCTGTGAGTTTGGGGCCATCCTGTGCTCCATGGTGAGGTCTAGGTCATCCTGGGCTATTGAATAAGACCCTGCCTCAAAAGACATAATCAAATGAGAAAGACAGGACCCTGTCCTGGAGGGGCTCATTTCCACATGGGGAGGGCGACCTCCATCTCGGGGACTGCATGGCCCCCTAAAGAAAACTCTAGAGCCAGGTGCCGTGGTGCACACTTAACACAATTTTAGTTCTTAGGCGGTGGAGGCAAGAGGATCAGGAGGTTCAGACCAGCATCAATAACATACAGAATCAGAGGTTAGCCTGAGCACAGGAAACCCTGTATTGGGGTCAGGAGAGACGACCACCATGGGCTTGGGATCAGTGAGAGAAAATCACCCTGCAGGAGGGAAGAGGAGATCCCATACAAAGATGGGGAGGGACCCACAGGAGCAGCCTAGGTAACTTGGAAGTCTGCACTGGAGGGGTTAGAGCGTCGGGAGCTTGGTGAACAAGAAGTGGGAACTGAGGCTCAGTCAGGGTACTAGTTAGGAGCTGGTACCGCTCTTACAGAGGAACTGATTCTGGGTCCCAGAACCCACATCCAGCAGCTTGGAACTATGAGGAACTCCAGCTCCAGAGAGATCCCATGCCTCTGTGGGCATCTACACTCACAGACAAGCACATGTAATTAAAAATAAAGTAAATCTTGGAGGTTTTCTTGTTTGAGTTGAGACAAGGGCTTGCTGTGTAGCCCTGAGGTGCCGAAACTCACAGAGATCCTCCTGCCTCTGCCTCCTGAGTGCTGGGATTAAAGGAGCGTACCGCCACACCTCGCCAAAATAAATCTGTGAGTTCAGGGACAACCTGGTCTGCTTAGCAAGCTTGAAATGAGTGTCTGGGAGCTCTTGACTCCTCCCAAATTCTGGGGTTAAAGCATGCACCACCATGCCTGGTTTATGTGGTGTTGGGAATCAAACCCAGTGCTTCTTAGATGCTAGGCAAGTGCTCAACCAACTGAGTCACCCTCAGCCACTTGTACCTAAATTGCTTCTGCTGAGACAGACATGGGACAATGCACCTGTAGTCCTAGCTACTAGGAAGACTAGCCACAGTGATGGGGAGTTTAAGGCCATCATCAACTCATCAAGACCCGTCTCAAAAATCAAAATTGTGTTTCAAGAGCTGGAAATGCAGCTCAGTGGTAGAACACTTGCCCAGCATCAGGTGTAGGATAAAAAGGGCCAATGAAAGAAAGAACACCCTGGCCCCGAGACCAGAGCCAAGGAAACAAACCCTGCCCCTAGCCAATTAGTGGAATTGAAATCCAACCAGTCTCTGAACACAAAAACCAACCAATCCCAGCAAAAACAAACAAACAAACAAACAAAAAAACCCAACCAATCCCTGGACATGAAACCAACCAATCCCAGAGCACAGAATCCAACCAATTGCTGAGTTTGTCCCAAGCTCAGGAACTGAAATCTTACCAGTCCCTACGCTGCACCTCTCCACCTTGGAAAGCTCCGCCCCTAAGAAACCCTATCTAAGCCCTGCACCTGTTCAGTTTGCGGCTGCCCCTTTTCCACCCCGGCAGAAGCTGTCATTCTCCTTGGTTCCTCCCTCCCCATAAATCTCTTGAGTGAAGTTTGTCGTAATGACTGTCTTTTGCCAGAGCAGAAGGGAGGAGCAGAGATGTAACAACTTTCACTGGAGCCGAGCAGAGCAGAACTCTAACACCCTGGCTGCAGAGACTTTCCCTTGCTAGGGTGGAGCCGATACACTGAGCAGACTGTAACAGCCTTGCTGAGGAAAGCCTCCCCCACTGGAGCAGGGTCATTACACTAGCAGTAGGGAAACCTTTCTTGGAGCAAGGACTCTAACAGCGTACTTGGGGAAACTGTCCCCCACCAGAACAGAGCTATGACACTCCTGAGCTGTAGGGATCCTTGGCTTCTGAATGCCAGGATACCTTTCCCTTCAGAGCTTTAACACTTACCTCAGGGAGACCCTGGGTTGCATTCTCAACACTCCACATAAACTAAATGGCTCAACCTCGGAAAGAACATGGGCTGGACTGGAGCACACTTTCTATTTAACGCTCTCATAAAGGCTTGTCTCAGTATTCATCATAGAGCTCTAGCGGAATGAAACCAGTGTGGCGAATACCACAGACTAGGGTCCTCATCATCTCGGATCCCTCTCCCTGGGTGGGGGACCCTGGCCTGGGTATGACAGTAGGCTGTGGTGGTCCTGGTGGTTACTCGGCAGCCCGAGGCAGGACTCCTCCCCAAAGCCAGAGACAAAAGCCTCAAGATCTGAGTGGCCATAGAACACAGACTTGACCCAGAAAAACAAATGATGATTTGCCAAAAATAACCCCCGAGTTGGGGAAGGCTCTCCCTGCAGTGCCCCGCCCCCACTCAAATCCATGAAGAGCCAGATGTAGGGCGCCAAGCCAGGGCTGAGACCAGACAATTAGGCCATTTAAGACGCACTTTCAAAGCTCAGAAAGAAAATGTGCACTTTATAGATATGAGATAAAAAACATCCCCCTATCCCGTCTCCCTTCTCCACCCCTGCTTTACAACAGGCAATAGAGGTAAGTTAGCCTCATTCTCTGCACAGACAAAAGAAAAATAAATTCTTGTGGCCACATACCCCAGAGCGCAGCCTGCAGGCATGCCTTGCCCGTGGATCCACAGGGCTCCTGGCTAGCAAGGACAAGGGTGCCACAGACCATAGTCTGGGATACAGAGGGAGACTTGGAGGCAGTCTATTGGAACCAGAGGCCCAGCTCTCCAGGAGGCCTTGCCAGAGCTGCAGGGACCAGGGACAAGGACAGCAGCATCCCTTCTTCCTTCAGAGAGAGGTGGCTGTTCTCCCAACAGACAATGGGCAGCAGGTGCTGCCGAGAAGACAGAAGCCTTAGCGGGGAAAGCTGTCCCAGGGAGTCGGTTTCAGCTGCTGTCACAAAATGCCACCGCCTGGGGCTCAAACAGCAGACTCATAGTTCAGGAAGCTGGCAGGCCCAATATTCGGGTTCGTAGTGAGGCTTCATGGCCACCTGGCTGCTCATGTGGTAGAAAGAGTGACAGTAAAGTCCCCAATCCCCGAACGTGGCCCAGCCTCAAGACTTCTTCTAATCCTAACTGCCCCCCAAAGCCTGTCCCCCGAGACAGAGACAGTGTGTGTGTGTTTGTGTGCATGCGTGCACACATGTATGCCATGATGCATGTGTGTAGGTGCCTTTCTCCTGACACTATCACATTGGTGTGTGTGTGTATGCACGTATGCCATAATGCGTGTGTGTAGGTGCCTTTCTCCTGACACTATCATATTGGTGTGTGTGTGCGTGTGTGTGTGTGCGTGTGCGTGTACATGCCATGATGGCCATGATGCATATGTGAAGGTCACAGACAACCAGTAGAAGTTGCTTCTCTCCAGCTACCATGTGGGTCCTGGGAATGAAGTCCATGTCATCAGGCTTGGCAGTAAGTACCTTTACACACTGAGCCATTTCATGGGTCCTTCTAATCTGGAGCTCACCAATTGGCAAGACCTGGAATCTGTCTGTCTCTGTCTCCCAGGGTTGGGATTGCAGGTGCACACCACCAGGCTTGGCTTAGTACTTGGCCGCTGGGATGTAAACTCGGGTTTGCCCAGCATGCCGTTTACAGACTGAGCCCTCTCCCCAGTCCCTGGAGTTGAATTTCTACATGTGAATTTGAAAGGGACATGGTCTATGGCAGTCTCCAAAGCTCTTTCCCTATTACACACACACACACACACACACACACACACACACACACACACACACACACACACACACACACACGAAGCTGCTGAGCGGAGAAGCTCCTTGCAGAGGAATGGATTGGAGCTGTCACTGGAGAAGGGTTGGATCAATGGGCAGCTCCCCTGCAGCAGAATGCCCTGGCAGTAGATAGCACCATTGTTGCTGTTCCCAGAATGAGAAGTCAAGCAGAGTAACTTCCGCAGGCCCTTCTGCTCTCCTCTGAGCCTGCATCTCAGCCCTTGGCTCATATGCTCTTCCCTCTTCACACACTTGGACAAGAACACCCATCTGCAACAAGGCCCATATGGAAAGCCTGTCTTCACAAGAAAGAAAAGTTGGGTTCAGGTCTGAGGTGGGAAGGAGGGAGGGAGATACCATGCATTGTCTGCTACAACGCTAGGCTCTACAGTCGTTAGCCATCCTCACACAACCTCATGAGCCGGCAGCACAATCCCCAGTTGACGGGGGAAACTGAGGGCTCAGGGCTGGGAAGAATACCTAACCTGCAATCCAACAGCCATGTTCTTTCGACCACATCACAGTCTCAGAAGGGCTGGGGTCTTTTCCCAGGTGGAGTGGGCTTTCTCCAAGGGGGAAACTTATGGGGGGGGGAAGAGGTAAAGACAGACGTACTAGCAGGCTGATGACAGGCCTGACCAAAAGTGATCATTGTGAAGATGTCCACAGGCAGATGGAGTAACAGGCCAAAGCATGCAGTGGGGATCCTGGGGACCCTGGGGCTCAGAACCCCAGGATCAAAGTGTTATTTTTACTCATGTGTTTCCTTTCTTACTTGTTTGAGACAGGGCCTCATGTAGCTCAGGCTAGTCTCAATCTCACTATGGAGCTTGAACTTCTGGTCTCCTCCCTCCAGCCTCCTGGGTGCTGGATTACAGGTTTGCACAACCACGGTCTTTATGGTGCTAGAACACAGAGCTTCATGAATGTGAGTCCAGACTCTGCCACCCGGGCTACATCCTCAACCCTTACCCCATTTAAAAAAACAAACAACGATAACAAAACAGGATTCCACTCTGCAGCCCAAGCTGGCCTTGACCTCACGGCAACCTTCCTGCATCAGTCTCCCCAGTGTGAGGAGTGCAGAGGTGAGCCGCCCTACACAATACAACGCAGCAACGTACGATCTTGTTCAGGAAAGGACAGTGACCTGGCTCCCCGCTGACCCTCCTCTTGTGCTCTGCCCCATGGGTTGTTGCTCTAGCCAGAACATCAGTTTGCCATGTCATTTTCACACAGAGGTGTGCCCCCCACGTCCCACCTAAGGACATGGGTGTCTGCAGGGTGAGCGGGAAGGTGCACGTTCCTTAGTACACATCTGGCCCAGTTGCCGGGATGACAGCCTCACCCACCTTGAAGGCAGTCCCCGTGTGCAAACTCACAACCGTTGGCAAAACATCTTTGCAGGCTGGCATTTACACATGCAGGCCGCCGCCTGCCGCTAAAGGAACCTGCAATTTGTGGATTTCAACAGGATGTTCCATCAGACGCAGAAGCGAGCGCTTGCAAAATGTACAAGTCGTGAAAATTAATAGACCACTAAAGGGGGCTCTCCCTTCCAGACAGCCAAAAGCACGTGCCTGATGTACAAACCTATGCGTTCACAGCCCCCCACAAAACCCAAAATACATGCCTGCATAGACAGAAGGAGGCAGCAGGCAGCAGGTCTGAGATGATCCAGGGCGCTTCACTGGCCTCCTGGTGCCCACACCCTTGTAGAATGCCCTTCCCTCCCTTAGTGTGGCTGGACTTAGAGATTTGCTTCTGACCGTAGACTACAGGAGTGGAGTGCTATTGCCCACAGGGTTAAGCTTCTTAAAAACTCCGTGGAAGCTGGGCCTGTCGGTTCATACCGTAGTCCCAGGGATTAGGAGGCTGGGGCCAGCCTGGTACCCATAAAGAGGCTCACCGAAAAGGGGGTGGGCACAGCCTCAGTCTTTACCTATGAAACACCCTCTCTTTCATGAAAATTGTTTGTCTGGAAGACATTAGGTGACAACTGGGGACGGTTCCATTCTGCACAAATGTCTCTACCTAAGGTGCTGGTTGGGTTGAATTGGGCAGCATGTAGCTCCAGTTGGCTTTCTTTTTATTTTTACATTTATTTAGTGTGCACATGCATCTACCCCATCACATGAGTGTGGAAGCCAGAGGACCACTTGTGGGAGTCCGTTCATTCTTCCTGTCATGTGGGTCCCCAGGAATCGAATGTGGGTCTTGGCTTAGTCAGGGTTTCTATTGCTGTGTAGAAACTACCATGACATGTAGATTGCTTTCAGTAAGATTGCCATTTTTATTATGTTAATTCTGCCTACCCAAATTAACTCTTTCCTCCCCAACTTGATTTTTGGTCATGGTAGTTTCTTTTTTTCCCATGATATTTATTGAGCTCTACATTTTTCTCCCCCTCTCTGCCACTCCCCTCCCTCCTTCAACCCTCCCCCAAGGTCCCCATGCTCCCAATTTATTCAGGAGATCTTCTCTTTTTATACTTTCTACTTCCCACGTAGATTAGATCTATGCAAGTCTCTTAGTGTCCACATTGTTGTCTAAATTCTCTGGAATTGTGGTTTGTAAGCTGGTTTTCTTTGCCTTATGTTTAAAAACCACCTATGAGTGAGTACATGTGATAATTGTCTTTCCAGGTTCTCAAAATTTCTGATCCTCCTGCCTTGGGGTGCTGGGATTATATGCATGCATCAACACACCTTATTTATTCGGGATTGGGGACCAGAGTACATGCTAGGAGAGCACCCTCAGGATTGAACGACATCCAAGCCTCCTTAGCAGGGTGTAGGGGCGCACACCTTTAATCCCAGCACTTGAGAGGCGGAGGCAGGTGGATCTCTGTGAGTTCCAAGCCAGCCAGGGCTATATAGTGAGACCCTGTCAAAAATAAACAAAATATAGCATTAACCATTTAATTTGAATGTCTTAAATACATGCAAAGAATCTACCCACAGAACGGACTCCACAGGATGGTGTTTCATTAAAGTCAGCTCCCAGACACATTACTCAGCATGGTGCCTACTTTCTCTCAGTCTCAGGGCACAGGTGTCAGCAGGGAGACCTGGTCACATTTGCTCTTCCCCAGGTGGGAAGTGATTACTGCTGGCCCTAAGAACCAACCCCTCCCTGGGGTGAGACCTGCTGGCTGGTCTTCTCTCTGCAGGAAACAAATGAATATTTATCACCCTGAAAATGCTTTTTAAAAAGGAAGGCATGATCTCTGACTAGGCCTCCACAATTTGACTAAATGCACCAAGAAGGTTGGGATGTCGGCAAATTCAGGAAATGAGGAAAGTCAGCCAGCATACTAAGTATACTGAGTCCTTCTTAGGCCAACCTAGATGAAAAGATGGGCTACTGGCATCTGTGGTTCCTGCATAAAAACAGGGGCTGGTGAACCCTGAACCCTGACATCACTCTCTTGTCACAGACAGCTAAAGGGACTTGTCTGTAGACCAGGCTGGCCTTGAACTTGAGAGACCCTCCTACCTCTGCTTCCTAGTGCTGACATTAAAGGCACGCCCAAGCCCAGCTTAGTACTGTCATTTCACAGATCCTTAGCTTATAAAGAAGGGGTTAATTTATGTCTTAAGACTGGGGGAGGGGTGGGCAGACCATGGCCACACTCTGCCTTGGGAAGGCCACCAGCACTATAGGGAAAGCCTGCTGGTGACACTATCACTTCAGCTGGGCCTGAAGCTCAGTGGCAACTTAGAAGTTGGACCTGAGATAGATAAGAAAAAAAAAAGGGCGTCCACGCGTGGACGTGGCTGAAGTAGTAGAATGTTTACCTAGCGTGTACACAAAGCCCTGGGTGTCCCCAGCACTGCAAAAACAGGGAGTGCTGTCACACGCCTGTAATTCCAGTCATGGAAAGTTTAAGGTCATCCTTGGCTTTATCAAGTTCAAGGGTAGCCTGGACTACAATGACGTTGAAAAGAGGAATAAAGAGGGTGTGATACAGACACATGCGGCTTAGGATTTTATGCCTAGAAATAGGGGACAGCAGGCTTTGAGAGGAAAAACTTGGGGTCTTTGTCCAAATCAAGGTGGCACACGAGCATGGACCCAGGATGGATCTCCGTATGTTGGAGGAAGAGCCCCTTGTCTAGGGAACCGTTAGGGAGGCTGCCGGCTATCCTGACATTTCAGACCAGCATCCTTGCCCATTGCATTCACGATGGGCACGAGGCTCCAGAAGGGCTAACCAAACCCGTCTTAGTAGCGGCTCCCTCATCTGCGGCAGAAAAACACCACAGAGACACACGGGACCATCCTACGTCCCAGATCTGCCACAGCAGGGCCCAGCCAGGCCTTGGCCTGGAGCAAGGCTGGGATGGAAAGCAAGGCCTTCTCTGCGATGAATCGGGAAGAAAAATTAAAGATGTGGTTCTGGCTTCTCTGCGGGTAGAACTTTCTAAAGTGTTCTGCAGCTGGCTTTCCGCATGACGGGCATCACCGACTCCTGTGGCTTCCTGAAATGAAGCCATTCAAAACCCTGGAAGGAAGGCTCCTCTCCCTTCCCCAGCCCTAGGCTGGGAGCCTGCCTCGCCCCCACCCCCACCAAGGAGAGGTACATGCATTTGTAACTAGACTCCGTGGTAGTTGCTTGGTCTCCTCGAAGCTGTAAATAATTCAGGAAAAATGCTCTCTGCTGTTTTAATTAATCCACATAGAATTTTCGGCAGCAGAGATGTACAGTCTCTCCAGTCAGGCCTCAGCAGGTACGAGCACCTCGTTAACCAGTATCTCACGGCCCGGCGAGAACTGCCTGCTAATAGAGATTTCAGAGGAAGCAGCCGGAATCCTAAGAAAGATAAGACCCAGCTGAGCAAGCTAGACAAGGGCTGAAAAAGGCTCAGACCTCTGGCCCTGCTCAACCTCCCTTCCTCAGAGCAGGGCACAGAAAGAAGGACTGTCCTGCTAGCCTGAGAGATGAAAGATGGCGCAGCTCACCACACGCCTGAAAGGGCCACACAATGAGACTGGAGCACTGGCTGCTCTTCCAGAGGACCCAGGTTCAGCTCCCAGCACCCACATGGTGGCTCACAACCGTCTGGAACTCAAGATTCAGGGAATCTGATGCCCTCTTCTGGCTTCTGTGGGCACCAGACACACATGCTGGCCCGTATTCATAGTAAAATTAAAAACAAAACAGCCACACAAGCAGGTACCTGAGGCCTGAGGTAAGGAGAAAGAAATGGCCACCTCCACCCTGGAACTAAGCCCCAGTGGAGGCTCTGTGCTCACAGTCTTCCCTGCTCATAGGATGCCCTCAAAGTGCAGCAAAGGACCCAGAGAAGGGGAACCTCCCTGGACCTGTACCTGTGTGCTCCGGACGGACATCTGTCCTGGGGCAGAAGTGGGGGACAGTTACTGATGACCAGAGGAAGGCTCCACAGCACCCAATGGCCAGGCCTTCCTCAGGAAGACATGCTCAGTCTCCAGTGGCCCAGAGTGTGTGCGAGCCTCAGTGGGGGTGAATCAAGGGACAGGCTTGCTCTACCAGGCAGTCCTGGAGCTAACGGGGTGGGAGGACTGAGCTAACGGGGTGGGAGGACTGAGCTCCGGGGAAGGGTTTTCAGTCTGCTTTAGGGAGTTGCCTAGTGAGGAATGCCTGGAGGGGGAAGAATATAGATGTGAGAGAAGGCTGAAGTCAAAGAAAGTCAGTCAGTACATGCGTTAGAGATGCCCCTGGTAGCACAGGCCCAGATTACCACCTACTCTGGAGGCTGAGACAGGAGGATGCAGAGTCCAATGCCAGCCTAGGCAACTAGTGAAAACTCGTCTCAAAATTTAAAAGCAGGCAAGGGGTCTAGCAGATAGCGGTGAGGGTGCTTGCCAGTTTCCAAGCCTGGTGACCTGAATCTAGACCCTCAAACCCATCTAAAGGTGAGAGGAGAGAACCAACTCTACAGTTGTCTTTTATCTTCTGTGGCACACCACCCCGTCACGTCCTCCCACGTGAGCACTGGGGCACACCACCCCACCACGTCCTCCCACGTGAGCACTGGGGCACACCACCCCACCACGTCCTCCCACGTGAGCACTGGGGCACACCACCCTGTCACACACACATTTAAAAAAATCATTTTTAAGTTAAAAAATGAGTTGTAGTTCAGTGGTAGACTGCTTGCCTAGTATTCATGAATCCTTGTATTTCATTCCCCCACAACACATGCACATTCTCGAGAGTGTGCACACGCGCACACCTACAGAGAGACACATATACATTTACAAGACAGACGCACAAAGGACAAAGGGCCCCAGAAGTGGACACAACTAAGAAAGACAATCAAGCTGCACCCCAGTACAGACCTGTTCTTCTCCCCACCCCACTCCCCAAAACCCATGCCCACATTGCAGAACCTGTGAATGGATGAGATCTCATTTGGAAAAAGATTTCTTTGCACATATAAAACCATCTTTATGCCTCTTATCAAATCAGCCTGGCTCTTACAGTTAAGCTTAAATCCAACTCAAAGCACCTTAGAGAAAGGGCGGGGACACTGGGGAGGGGGACAACAGGGTCACGTGACACAAACAGAGCCCCATTTGATGCAGCTGTAAATAAGGGGCCTCTTGCCTCTATTGGAGCCATCTGAAGGATGTCCGGTGTGGGACGTCTGCCTTCCAGAGAGTGCGTGTCTGTGTGCACGTGCGCATGTGTGTGTGTGTGTGGTTTGTGGTCCATCAGTGCCTGTGTTCTTTGCTCAGTCCTGAAAGGCCAGGTCCCACCCATACCTGATGCTAAATGACAAGAAGAGGGGTCTCTGGCCCACCCTGCAGAGAGAGGAGCATGTGCAGAAGATCTTGAAGCTGTGGGAAGTCAGAAGCTGGTGGGCCCAGGACAGGGTGACAGGGCAAGGCTGTGTTGGCCATTCAAGGGGGCAGGGAGCACGGGGAGGGCCCGAGTCAAGCAGGAACAAGAAGCAGGTGAGCTGACCATGCCCTCTCAAGACCTGTCTCTAGGAGGATACTCTCCGTGCAGTGGCAGTCACACATCCATAATGGGGTTTTGTCGCAGGTAAATTTTGAAAATTGACTGTACTTTCTTTACATCTATAAAAATAGTATCTATGGCCGGGCAATGGTGGCGCACACCCACCCACTCAGGAGGCAGAGGCAGGCGGATCTCTGTGAGTTTGAGGCCAGCGTGGTCTACAAGAGCTAGTTCCAGGACAAGCTCTAAAGCCACAGAGAAGCCCTGTCTCAAAAAACACACGCACAAAAAAAAAAAGTATCTATGAACAGTAAGAATCCACCAAAGCCAACAACATAGCGGTTTGGACCTGGAATTGACAGCAATCCTGGGTCCCCTCAGAGAAGCCCGACCTCTCCCCTCTCCCCACGTACTTTGTGCAAATTCACTTTTCTTTGCCCCAGACGCCACTGGGGAAAGTGGAGGCTGAGATCATGAGACCAGAAACGCTCCTGTCCCAGGAAGGCCTTGCAGAGAGCTTGCTGAGTCCCCGACTTTCTGCTACCTTTGCCTCATTCTGACACCTAGGCCCACACTCCAGGGAAGCAAGGCTGTGGTCCCCCCCCCCATCCTCAGAGAGCTTGTACCCAGCACTTTCTTGTGGAATCAGAAGATAAAGCAGATGATTTCATCGTGTTGCAAATGCTTGAAGGATCAGGCGTGCTGATGCAGAGGTTTGGAGCAGATGCCATAGGCCAGCTGATACCCCTCCCACTGTCCGTGCATTGACCTTGAGTCCTCCCAACACTCCTGGGACCCACTGCTGAAGAGAGACAGGTCCAGCAGCTTCCATGGAGGTGAGTGTTGGCCAACATGCTCCTCCCCCCAGGAGCTGAGAAGAAGACCCTCACTGAGCACAGTTTCCTCTCTGCCCAGCTCTTTGGGCATGAAAAGATGCCCCATGAAAAGATGATTTGAGTGCCCTGGATGAGGGACACGAGGACCCTGTCACCGAGCCATTTCTCCCTGGACAGCTGAAACTGTCATGCAGGATGACATCTGAGGAAGGGCAGGCTATAACGTGAAGCTGAGCTTGTCTGTCCTCAAGTCCCTTCTCCTACCAGAGGGACCGGTAAGAGCATCATTGCATCTGTAGTGCTGAGTGTGTGCCTTCTGGATAAGAGGGCAAAACCTCAGCTCCCAACAGCAGCTGACGCCCAGGAGTGGTGAGTGGCTGCTCAGAGCGCCTCAGGGTGAAGAACGAATGGTTTCAAACTGCTCTAGAACGGGCTTCAGACAGAAGTAAGAGAGCACTGACCCAGGGCGTTGTCTCCCTCCTGTTTGGCTCCTAATGGCTCTGGCGAGACCCTGTCCTCAGGAACACTGCAGAAGAGGACCTAAGAGTGGGTGACTGGGCAGGAGCACTGTGAGATGCTGTGTACTGGACAGGATGTGGCTGCACTCAGGAGCTCAGGAGCAGCTCTGCTGACCTGTACGAGGCGAGTTGTCAATGTTCCATTATGGGTGAAGAAGCTCACAAGGCCCCACCCTCCTCAGGAGTTAATGGTTGTGGAGAATGGGGAGGGGCAGGGAGGGGAAGCTCATTTCTTCAAAGGAAAGTTGCTGCGGCTCCAGTAAATGACTCATAACTCATGTTCACGCAGGCGACTCTAAACTCGGGATTCTCTCCCCCCCAACACACACACAAGCACACATACACGTACCATACACTCACACATGCACACATTCACGGACACATGTGCACACACACACACACACACACACACACACACACACAGATACACAAGCACACAGAGGAAGTGAAGAAGGGCTTTGTTGGGAAGAGGCAGTCCAGCAAGCAGGAGAAAGATGAGAGTATAATGGAGGAGGGTGACCAGAATACATTAGATAATACATTACATACACATATGAAACTCTCAAAGAATTTTTTTTTGAAGAAGGGTCTCATTATGCATTTCTGACTAACTTGAAATTTGCTGTTCAGACCAGACCAACCTTGAATTCAGAGATCTGCCATCCTCTGACTCCCAAGTGCTGGGATTAAAGGTGTGTGCCACCACGCCCAACAATACCAAACAGAAGAAGGATGGAAGGAGAAGGGGGAGACGAAAAGAAGGTGATGATGGGGGCGTGTGGCTCAGCGGCAGCGCCCATTTAGCATGCACAAGGCCCTGGATTCAACCCCCAGCGCCACCACTACTTCCCAAACCCAAATCCCAGCCCGCACACAGAGGCTGGGCAGAGCCTCTCACAGAGAGAAAGAATCTTGGACTTTGGGAGAACAGGGCTGACCCTTGCCAGCCTGGAGCAGGCGCTCAGTGTGTACAGAGGTAGGTGAATCTGGGTACCAACCCCTCACTTGCACTTCCCACAGTGTGCTCTAAGGGGAACAGAATCTGTAAAGTCAGACAGCTGGCAAGGGATCCCACTCACCTGATTCCTCCTGTTCCTTAGCAACGAACACCACCTGCTGAGGCCAGCCAAGATCTTGGTATACCCTTTCCAGAGGACCCATCACCTGCCTCCCCTATCCTACCCCCCTGCCAGCCCGCCCCTGAGCTTCCAGGAATGGAAAGGCATTGGGAGCAGTAGGATCAGGGTCCCTAGAGAGTGCCACCCTGGTCAAGGTGAAGGGGTTGAAGTCTCTTTTCAGACTGGGTCTCATCAGAGCCAAGGACACCAGGGGTGCCCCCATACACACATACACATTTTCCCTCTTACACAGGGGCTTCAGGACAGACTCCACTGAGCCATTTCACAGGCCCTTTTCCCCTAAGAACAACCTGTAAACTCAGGGATTCACATCAGGACATCAGAACACAAGCCATGGGACAAGTGACATCCCGGAGACCTAAGACTGGGAGTTGGAAGTCCATGAGCAGCTTTCTTCACGTTGAGTTGAGGTTTGGTTTGTATTTCGATTTACTACGTAGGTTCAACACCTCCTCCATCCCAGGCCTTGAGTTTATTCTCATCCTGGGGCAAATGGACAAAAACGAATCGCAAGAGTAGGTTGCCCTCTGCAGGGCATGGAAGGATATGCACCTAACCTCTGCAGCAAGAACTGGTTTCTGCACACGGTGAGGCCAGCAAGAGCCTGAGCCACGCGGGACTGAAGAGCTGGAGAGCCAGGGCTGAGACTTCCCCCAGGCATTTGGAATAAATTTGGTTTGGAGTCTGTTTTCCAGACTGGCTTCAGATCTTGCCTCTGACTCCTGAATGCTGGAACTACAATCTTAAGCCACCATGCCCAGTTTATACAGCCACAGAGCGTGTCCCCAGGATTCACAAGACCCTGAGTTCACTATGGCCCCCGAAAGGGGATGAGTGCATGTGTGTGAGTTCAGGACACATGCGAACGCAGAGCCACCGTGTGGATCTGTGATTGCTGTGCTAGCTCACTACAAAACTCTCCAGTAGCTTAAAACAACACAAAATACCCAGGGTGGGGTTGCTTCTCTGTAATCCCAGCGCTTCCGACGCTGAGCCAGGAGCACTGCTGAGTCAGGACTACATCAGACTGCACAGAGCTCCAGGCCAGGCAGGGTCCAGAGCAACAACTTGTCTAAAAGATTACATACTTTCTTATATTTCCATGGTCCAGGTATCCAGGGTAGGCCCTCACAGAGCTAAAAACCAAGGAGCAGGCTTATTCCTGGTGGCTCAGGGAAGCTTGTGGTACCTTCATCTTCAAAGCCAGAGGTACTCGCTTCTAGTCCTGTATCTTCGCTCTAATGCTCTAATGCTCTCTGATCTTTACAATTGACATCAAATTTTCTCTGACTCTGACCTACTTTCTCCTTTTTATAAAGACCTTAGGAGGGCTGGGGCTGGGCTACGGCGCGGGCAGGGGCAGGCTTTGGGACTGGGCTGGGCTGGGCTGAGCTGGGGCAGACTGAGGCTGTGCCGGAACTGGGCTGGACTGGGGCTAGGCTGGGGCTGGGCTCAGTAGGTAGCATGTTATCCTAGCATGCATGAAGCACTAGGTCCACCCCAGCAAAAAATGCATAAACCAGGCATGCTGGAACATGCCCGTAATTCCAGCACTTGGGAAATAGAGGCAGGAGGGTCAGAAGTTCAGTGTCCTCTGAAGGCTATAAAGAGAATTCAAGGCCAGTCTGGGCTACATGAGACCCTGTCTCAAAAAAAAAAAAAAAAGTCAAATGTGGTGGTGTATACCTTTAATCTAAGAACTCAGGAGGGGGCTGGAGAGATGGTCCTGAGTTCAATTCCCAGCAACCACATGGTGGCTCACAACCATCTATAATGAGATTTGGTGCCCTATTCTGGCAGGTATGTATAAACAATAAACAAATAAATAAGTCTTTTAAAAAAAGAACTCAGGAGGAGTTTTGTGTGATGTTTTCTTCTTTGGGATTTCTGGGGGAGCCACCACCCAGCTCCCAAATAAATCATACACAGAGGCTTATTCTTAGTTATGAATGCCTGGCCTTAGCTTGGCTTGTTTCTTGCCAGCTTTTCTTAACTTAAATTAAATGGTCTACCTTTTGCCTCTGGGCTTTTCTGTATATTTTATTTTCACTCCTACTCCATGGCTGGCTGTGTGGATGGGTGGCTGGGTGCCGAGTGACAGGTGGCTGTGT